>PVLD010017834.1:0-40679 GCA_004027595.1 Dinomys branickii | reverse complement strand
TTTCTGTTGTTGAGAGGATCAACTGTCTGACTAAACTTGCATGTCTGTATATGGGTCCATACATCTACAATTCGAAGATATCAATGGATAAAGCAACAACTATTGTTGAGACCATATCACCTTGTCTATAGATTAGTTGTGATTGTACTATTTTCTATGATAATGGGTGTCTGTTTGTCAATATGTTTTTGTACTTTTATGTTTCTAAAATAAAAAAATAAAAAAGATACCTGGCTAGTAGAAAAACCATACTTATATATAAAGGAGATGAAAAGTGGAAATTTAAATTTGACAAATATTAGCCTTTCCAACAGTTTTCCCTATAATTAAAATACTTAGGTATAAACTCCATAAAATACATATAGGTTCTACATGTTGAATAATTATTGATGAAGGAGGAACTCAAAGAAGATATTGAATGAGTAGAAGTGATATACCGTGTGTTTCTTTTGGTGGTGCTGGAGATCAAACCTATAATTCTTTTGGTGGTACTGAGGATCAAATCCATGGCATCATGCCTGCTAGGCAGTTGCTCTATTACTGAGGTACATCCCAACCCCATAAGTTTAGTATTTTTGGGATGTCAGTTAAATTTAACACAATCCAGATAAAAATTTCAGCAGGTGTTGACAAAAGGATTCTCAAATATCATGGAGTGTAATGTAAACTGCAATAGACAAAATAATTTTAAAAGAGAAGAAGAGAGTGTGATGACTTATATTTACTTATATAAATGCTCAATGTTCATGTTATTATAATCAAATCTGTATACTTTAAGAGAAAATTTATTCAGATAGCTCAAGGGAGCAGGATATCAAGTTCATACATGGGCTGAGGCAAATACAGTCCACTGATTTTTGACCAAGATGCCAAGGAAATTCAATAGAGAAAGGATAAAAGTTTCAACAAATGCCACTAAAATAATTAGGTATGCTTATAAAAATAATGACATTGATGTATAGCTAACCTCTTAGACAATTATTAACTCAAAATGGACCATACATTACACGCAAATTCTAAAGGTATAGAAATTTAGAAAAAAAATGTCTTATTGTATTTAGTGAGGCAAAAAGTTCTTAAATTTGCCACCAAAATCCAAATCTATAGATTATGATATGTTGAATCTCATCAAAATTAAAATATTTGCTATGTAAAAAAACTCTGTTAATCGGATGAAAAGACAAGATAGAAGTCGGTTAAAAATGTGCACATGCTTATAAAATTTTAAACCTCCATGAGAAGAAAACATATCCAGTAAAAGTTATGGGTAAATATTTGTTTATAGGCACTGTAATAAAGAAAATAGAAACAGATAGTGAAAACATGAAAATAAACTCCATCTTAAACCTTAAACATTGTGAATTAAAGCCACAATGAGATGCCATTGCACACCTGTTCAAAAGGTAAACATTAAAGAAACTAACAAAAAGCCAATCAAACAAAAGCTGAAAAATTAGTGTTTTGAAGGTAAAGAACAAGTAAAATAACCTTAATTTTCTGGTGAAAATGCAGCATAAGATAGCCACATGTAACACTATGTAATAGTTTTTATAAAGTAAAATATATATTTACTATATAATCCTGCTTTTAGATATTTACTGCACCTATGTAAATACTTGCATTCATTCAGAAACATTTTATATGGACTTATATCATAGAAATATGTTTTTGTAGCATTAAGTTAGATGGTATTCCAAATTTGAAATAATACAGAATTCCTTCACTGGGTGAATGGCCAATCCTTGGTAAATGCACACAGTAGCATCCTATTATCAAAACAAACAAATAGAAAACCAAAACCAAAACCAACAATGCAAATAAACGTGTACATACTACAAACCAAGTGAATTTCAAGTGCATTATGTTGACTGAAAGTAGTCATATTCAAAAATTATATGCTGCATAATTTCATTAAATGATATGTGGAAAAGACAAAACTATACAGGAAAGTAAATAAAATGATAGTTGCCAGCAACAGGAACAGAGAGAGAAGGTATGATTTCAAATGCTCATTATGAGGGAATTATTGTGAGGAAACTGTACTGTACCCTGACTGTGGTGATGGTTATACAACTGATATAGTTAGCAAAAGCTCAGAACACTACTATACCACCACCCTTGCAACAAAAGGAAATTTGTATAATAATTTAAAAATTTTTCCCATATTTTATTTTAAAAGTTAAAAAACCAACAAAACAACAATGAAGACAAAATCAAAACAACACAAAAACAAAAAAATTGTACATGACCCCAAAACAAAATGATAGAAATTTACAGTGGTTGCTATATTATACACTGGTATCTTCAACGAAGTTGCTCAGTCCACTAGCCATAAGAATATAGGGATTGATCAAACAATCAAAGACAGTGACAGGTAAAAAATTAAAAAAATAAAGAAATAAAACATTCAATATGATGCAGAGCTTCACCATACAAGATGGTAGCAGTTCAACAATTGTTCTTATACTGCATATTGTTTTCAGATCAGTCATTCTGATTACCAAATTTAACAGTGGAAAACTGTTCAAGAAAAAAGAAAATTTTAAGCATTCACTTTCTCTCAAGAAACCATAGACATCAGCAATACACCTATTCCAGCTCTCCTTATATATACACACATAAATTTAGTTTTTCATTTAAAAAAACCAAAATAACAAAAACAAATACATAAACAAAATGGCATAGACAGCAATAAAAATGATATAGAATTTCAAGACATGGTGATAGGATATTAACAATAGTTTTTGTATTATATAGTGTCATCTTCAAAATGATTGCACATAAACCAGATATAGGTATGCAAGACTGATCAAACAATCACACGTTAACAGTTTCTTTCAATAAACCAACAGATATTAGTAGTACAATTATCCTAGCTATCCTGTGTATACATACATACATATATATATATGTGTGTGTGTGTGTGTGTGTGTGTGTATTTCCCTCTTCCTTCTTTCTTTTTCCTCTCCCCTACTTCATCCCCGTTGCTCATTCCTATTTGAGCAGTTTCTTTTCCCTTTCAAAATATCTATTGTACCTTTCAGATTTTATTTACTTGTTTAGGGTCTTATAGTAGAGAAGAAATACGATGTTTACATATGTGAATTTGATTTATTTCACTAGTGATTATGGTCTACAGTTGCATCCATTTACCTCTAAAAGCCTCTAGTTTATCTTTCTTTATAGCTGAGTAATACTCCATTGTATGAAAACACCACATCTTTTTTATCCATTCCTCAGTTGATGGATATTTGGGTTGTTTCCAAGATTTAGCTATTACAAATTGCACTGCTATAATTATGGGTGCACATATGTCACTATGGTATGATGTTATCAGTATTTCTGGGAAAATACCCAGGAGTGGAATAGCTAGGTTGAATGGGACCTCTAATCCTAGTTTACTGAGGAATCTCCAGACTGATTTCCACAGTGGTTGCATCAGTCTCAACTCCCACCAATAGTGGAGGAATTCCTTCTCCCCCACAGCCCCTCCAGCACTTGTTATGGGTTGATTTCTTGATGATAGCCATTCTTTCTTGAGTGAGATGGAATCTCAATGTTTTAATTTGCATTTCTCAAATGACTAATGATGTAGAACATTTTTTCATGTATTTGTTTGCCATTTGTGTCTCTTCATGTGAGAAGTGTGTATTTATCTCAGATGCTCATTTTTGTATTGGGTCTTTGAATTTTGGGGGCCTCATACTTTTTAGTTCTTTGTATGTTCTAGGCAGGCATCCTTTGTTTGAGGGACAGTTGTCTAAAATTTTTTCCCAATTGGTGTGCTTTCTTTTCACCCTGTTGGGATTTCCTTTGATGTGAAAAATCTTTTCAATAAGATGAGATACCAGTTGTTGATTCTTTGAAGTATTTCTCCTGCAGTTTGGTTTTTGTTCATGAACTCTACCTACCCCTATGTCTTCAAGAATTCCACCTACTTTCTCTTCCATTAAATCCAGTGTTTCTGTTTTAATATTTAGATCTTTAAGCCACTTTGATATTATTTTGGTCTATGGTGATAGGCTTGGGTCTAGTTTTAGTCTTCAGCATGTGGAAAGCCAGTTTTTCCAATGTCATTTATTAAAGAGGCTAATATTCTTGCAGTGAATATTTTTGGCCCCTTTGTCAAAGATAAGGTAGCTGAGTGTCTTTGTAGTTGTGTCTGCATTTTCCCGTCTGTTCCATTGATCTTCAGGTCTGTTTTTTTTGCCAATACCATGCTGATTTTATCATACTAGCTTGTAGTATAATTTTAAATCAGGGATTGTGATACTTCCTGCCTTGCCTTTGTTGCCTAGGATTGCCTTTGTTATTCTGGGTCTCTTCTGATTCCAGATACATTTTAGGAGTGATTTCTTTAGATTTGTGATGTATACCAATGCTATTTTCATTGGAATTGAGTTGAATCTGTATAGCAGTTTTGGGAGTATGGCCATTTTCACAGTGTTAGCTCTTCCTATACAAGAACAAGGAATATCTTTCCACTTTAAAAAATCCTCTTCAATCTCTTTTTTCAGAGTAGTATAATATTCACTGTACAGATTTTTTTAGTTCATTTGTTAGATTGATTCCTAAGTATTTCAGTTTTTGGATGCTATTATGAAAGGTATTGTTCCCTTATTTCTTTTTCAGTATTTTGTTATTTGTGTATAAGGATGTTATTGATTTTTGAGTGTTGACTTTTACCCAGCTGAATTTGCTGATTAATTCTAGGAGTATTTTAGTGGAGTTTTTGGTGACTTCTTTGTAGAGTATTATATCATCTGTGAATAGATAATTTCACTTCTTCCTTTCCTATCTTTATTCTCTTGTTTTTCTTGTTTCTCTTACTTTTCCTTACATCCATAGGCATCTCATTCTAGGGACGTGTCAAAATAGTTAGAATGACAGGAAAGTACAGAACCAACAGTGGGAAAATAATGTAATAAAGATAAGTCAATATATATCATTAAAAACCATTAATGTAAATGGGCTCATTTCATCAATCAAAAGAAACAGACTGGCAGAGTGGGTCAAGAAATGAAATCCAACAATGTCCTGCATACAAGAAATGCATTTAACTCAAAAGGAAATCCATACACTGAAAGTCAAAGGATGAAAAGCAATACTCCATGGGACAGGAACCTAGAATTAAAACAATGGTAGGTATTCTGTTTGCAGACAAGGTGAACTTCAAATCAATAATGATCAAAAGAGATGAAGAAGGTCACTGTATTCTTCTTAATGGAAAACTATAAGAAGAGGAGATAACATTCATAAATATATATGGACCAAATGCAGAAGCACCCAGTTATATAAGGCAAATTTTAACAGACATGGATAAATCAAATAAATAATAACACAATTGTCACAGGGGATTTTAATACCCCATTGTCACAAGCAGATAGATTAACTAGACAAAAACTCATCAAAGAAATAACAGAAATAAACCAAACGTGTGGACAAATGGACTTAGTAGACCTTTACAGAGTATTCCACCCAACAACATTAGAATACACATTCTTCTCAGCTGCACACGGGACATTCTAAAATAGACCACATACTAGCACATAGAACATGCTTACATAAATGCAAAGGCATTGAAATTATCCCACACATATTATCAGGCCATAGTACAATGAAACTGGAAATAAATGTAAAAGAAATCATAAAAGCACCATACACACATGGAAAATAAACAACACCATCCTGAAAAAGTAATGGGTCACAGAAGAAATTGGAATAGAAATTAAACACCATTTATACTCAAACAAAAATGCAGATACAAATTACTTGAATGTGTGGGACTCAATGCAACCAGCCCTCAGAGTGAAATTTATAGTAGCGGGTCCCCACATCAGGAATACAGAACAAAAACAAACAAATAACCTTGTGTTACACCTCAAGCTTCTAGAAAAAGAAGAACAAATTAATCCCAAAGCCCAAAGAATGGAGGAAATTATAAAGATCAGAGTGGAAATTAATGTAATTGAAACTAAGAAAACAATACAAAGAATTAATGAATCAGAGTTGGTTCTTTCAAAAAATAAATAAAATTTTGGGCTGCAGCATCAACTACCATTTTTAGTAACCTTTTATTGAGAAAGAACAAAAGAGGCAGCTGGGCAAATGGGAGGATATCAATCATGTGAGCAAGGACAATACAACTCAATTATCACCTAAGTAAGACTTGACTAGTTAGCCATCATGTTATCATTCCTTTGGGCATATCTCAGCAAAGCATTTAGTGTTGACCTCCCAGCTTTCCACAAGGACATAGGTTCGACAATCTTTTCCTTTCTACCAATGCTTTTGCTAGACTTCCTCCAGAACCCAATAATCATGGCTTGGTGAGGCCTCAGGTAATACATTGAAAAAGTAACTAAAGAATGTCCTTCCCCACATTTCCCCCTTCTGTTTAACTGCTTATGTTGATTGGTAGTTCCTTTCTATTGTTGGTCTTGAAATTGTGGTCACTTTTTCTCTCTTTGTAAAATATCTTTCAGTACTCTTTGTAGGATTGGTTAAGCACTCATGAATTTCTTCAGTTGATCTTTGTCATGGAAGTACGTTATTTCTCCATCAAGTTTGAAATATAGTTTTGCAGGGTACAGCAATCTGGGTTGGAAGTTGTTTTCTTTCAGGACATGAAATACTTTACTTCAGGCTCTTCTGGACTTGATGATCTGTGTTGAGAAGTCTGCCATGATTCTGATGGTCTTTCCTTCATAGGTGATCTGTTTCTTTTCTCTAACAGCTTTTAACATCCTGTTCTTCTATTCAAATTCAGGGATCTTGATTATTATGTGTCTGGGTATAGATTTATTTTGGTTATGCCTAACTGTGGTTCTATATGCCTCACTTATTGTATATAAGGTTCTTGTCCCCTGCTTGGAAAATTTTCTGCTATTACTGTTGCAAATAGTCTTTATGTCATTCATATTGTCTCCTGCTCTTTTGCTGACACCTATCAGCCTTATATTGTTTTTCTTTGCCTCATCGTGCAGCTGTTGAACTGTTATTTGCTCTTCCTTTGTTAAGAGATGTTTTCTTTCATGATCTCTAGTTGCAATACTATCTTCAAGGTTGAGGGTCTATCTTCTGTTTCATTCAAGTGGATCTTCCAGCTTTCAGTGGAATTTTTAATTTCCTTCCTGAATGTCTCTTTGAATGTTTCATGCATTCTAATTCTTTCCTATACTGTTCATTCAAGGTTTCCATCATTTTTCTGTGCTCCTCTGTTTTTTAATCTATGGCTTCTTTTGATATGCCCAGCAATTCTTTCATGATAGTTGTCATTTCTTTTTTTATCTGATCAATTATTTCTGATTTGATTTCCTCTATAGCCTGATGTAGTTGGTTCTTTACTTCAGTTGCTATCATTTCAGAGATTTCAGGTGTGTGAACTCCATGCTCTTCCGTGTTGATGTTTCTTGGACTTGTTCTGGGTGAGGTGTTTGGCTGAGATTGCCTTTTATTTCTTCTTTCTGTCATTTTCAAATCTCCCTAGGTTTCCAGGGATTCAGCTTTGTTCTTGAAATGGCAGCATGGGGTGAAGCCAGAGGACCCAGGTACTCAGACAGTTCACTCAGGCTTCCCAAGCCCAAGGACCCTCCCCTGGGAGTGGTGGGTGTGGGGCCAGAGGATCTGGGCACCGAGGCAGCTCACTGGGCTTCCTGAGTGCAAGGGCACTCTGGAAGGTGGCAGCAAGGGGCAGGACCAAGGGCTGAGAGACCTCAGGATGCTCACCAAGGCTTCCTGAGTCCACAATCCCTCCCACAATGGCAGCAGGGGGCAGGGGAAAGTACTTTTTAAAAGGTATCTAAACCCACCCCCCCTTTCAATTTTTCAAGACAAGGACTTACTATTTTGTCCAGGCAAGCCTTGAACTCACAACAATCCTCTTACCTTAGCCCTTAGAGTTTTGGGATTACAGGTATGTGCCACCAGGTCCAGCAGTTTTTTTTTAGTGCACTTTAGTTATGGGATTTCTCTTTGCAGATTTACACATGCATATAACATTCTCAGATCAATTTTGTCACTTTCAACTCCTACCCCTCCTGTCTCTCTTTTCCTCTCTCTTTTCTAATGTTTCCCCCTCTATTTTTATCCCTTCCTGCCTTGTATCCCTTCCATTCCTTCTAGGAGGGAAGATATATTTGTCTTCCTTAAGAGCAATTACTCACCCCAAGGGACACTGAATATTAATCACTGGATAAACTATGTATTTTTTAGTGTGGGCCCCTAGCCATTCTAGTTATTTCAGATGTAGAAAAGACCTGGCATTGTTATAAATAAAAAAAACCCAACAACAATAACAACAAACCAAAACAGCTGCACCTTTTTCAAAGAAGGAGCCACTCTCTAAGAAATGATGATCATAGCCTACCCTTTCAGGCTGTGAGCACAGTTTATCAGGAGAGTGGTAATTTGTATTGAGATATCAGTTATGCTTATAGAATAGAAACTGGCCCAAAGTCCATAATCAGAGAACATTTAAGGAATAGGAGGTGTAGCTGAATGTTTGGAAGGTACCGGCAAGAGAATATTGGAGCTATTAAATTAAGCTTTCCAGCCCTGATGTGGCTCATTAGCTGCATTACTGGAGGTTGGTGTCTTTTTTTCCTCATGCACTCAGCATGTTCCATCCAAAAGCTAATATGTGGATTATTACTTTGCTGGATTTCAAGCCTTTCCTCATTAAAGGCATTGATATTGATTAAAAGTTGTTCACCAAATATCAAGCCTTATTGCCATGGAATAATTTTTGGCCTCTCTAATGGTGACTAGAGAGTCTAAGACTGTCATTTAGATTAATTGGAATAATTTGGAATGGAAAAGTTGATATAGAAGCCAGGTTGCTTGAGGTTTCAAGTAAACTATTGCTGTCATTCTATTTCTCCTCCTAAATCCTCTCCCCACCAAAAGGCAATGACTACAAACAGAAGTTATAAATCCACTTCATAGCTTGCCTAGTATGGGGTTTATTTCCATAAATCATGACCTGTGCTTACCTCCATTTTTGCGAATATCCCTGGTAGCAGAAGAGCTAAATAAGCCCTAGTGCTTCCAATGATGTCTTTAGTATGCTGGCTTTGTCCTGCTGTCATTGAAATGGAACCATAACAGCCACTGAGCTATATTCCTGGCCCTACTTGTGGGCATTTATGCCCATTGGGACATTTTATCCTTAGCGTGTTCAACCTGTTTTCAGTTTTCATGCCAAGTTTCTCAGCACTTCAGATGCAATCAGGAACCAAGCATATGTGAATAGTCTTGACATGCAAGGTATTAATGATCTCAGGGATGATCCTCCACAAATATATAATAAAATGGGCCGAAGGTTAAATGTCTGGTCAATCAGTAAGTAGAAATTGAGAGGTGAATTCTATGTACCTTAGAGTTAAAGAGAAAATTTTATTACCCTCATTTGCTTGGGCCCCTCACTAATGTATTCCAGAATAATCCCAAAATAAAATTATTGCCCACAAATCATTGCCTTGAACTCTGTTTATGGAGGAACACAAGAAAAGACGTTACTAGGTGTGTCTCTATAAATTGAATGACATCAATGGATTCTGGGCCCCAGTGGTTTGTAGCTGTAAACTAAATGGCATGACTTTTCCTCTTCCCTTCACTCTCACTTGTCTTTACTCCTGCTCATGAGATCACCTTTCAGTAAACTCTGGACGCAGATTCCACCAGCTGGAAGAGACTTAAATATGGGGAAGAATGCAACCAAAGTGACAGGAGAATTGAAAATCGCAGTTTTATGGAAGTCAAAGTGGTAAAAGTTTTAAGAACAGTGATCAATAAGACCAAAAGCTAGAGGGAGATCAAGTAAAGGAGTCACCAAAAAGAACAGAAAAAAGGACGTTAGTCACTGGAAGGCTATAGGACAGCTTGGTATAGAGCTGCAAAAACAGTAAAAGAAGTAAAATTTCCCTCTATTGTTGGTTGTTTTCAAAGAGGTTACTCCTTGGGTTTTGCACTTCAAACTTTCTCGTTGATCTGAATCTCCAGTCTACAAAAATTAACCATTCCAGTTTACCCAGAGAAATCATATATGCTGAAACATACAATCCATTTTGTCTCCCCAATTTATTTCGCATTATATTTTATGACAAACTATATACTGTTTCCCTTGTAGTTGCCCCAGATCAACTCTTTGCCCTTTTCTCATACTATGGTTTTGTTCCTTCATTTATTTTCTACTCCCTCAATACTTTCTTTTCTTCAGTTTAGATGATTGACATTGATTTGCTTTCCTTTTTCTCAGAATTCATTTTCTTGCCTTTCTCTGGATTTGTGAATCATCCCTATTTTAAAAGTCTTATCTTTAAGCCTTTCTAAATTCTGGTATTTGCCATGCATGTTACAGGGATATTTAAATATACATTGTTAAAGATTTTGGCTCATTTGTGACATCAGATATGAAGGGGATGAGGTTTCTATTTATTAGAGAAAAGATTTCGAAACCACACATTCTACAATAATGAAGACTATCTTGCAGAGGTATAGAAAGCAGTTTCTTTAAATTGTAATTTGTGACATATTTTACTACATATTTTGTAATTTACTGCATTTATGACATATTACTTTGCAATCAAGAAAATGAACAGAGCAAATAACATGGAACATTTCAATTTGAGGTATGGGCAAGGCACACTTGATCCACAAATCCCCAGGACAAATTGTCTAGTATCCTTTGTGGGTACAATGTCACTTCTACTGGCAATGTAAGTATTCTGATTATCAAAAGTATGTTTGAGAAACAATTGTGCAGCACTGGTAATTGTCTATGTAGTCTGGAAATGTAAAGTAAAAAAGTTGTGCAAGAAGTTACAGCTGTAATCTCAGAAGCCAAGCTAGTGAACCTCTCCGCAGTGGGTGCATATCACTGAAAGCTCTCACATGGGAGGTTCTGATGTCTTCTTAATGTTGTTTCTTTTTTTTATTTTAAAAGTAAAAGAATGAAACCATTAGCAAACAGACAGAAAGTAGCACAAGAACAATACTAAAACTGAATTACAGATAAGGTAACAGTGAATTAACAATGGCTGTTGTATTACATATTGATAACTTCAAAATGTGTGTTCAGGATAGTGCATACAGACATACAGGATTGATCAAACAACTAACCATTGACTGTTCCTTATAATAAAGCAGCATGACACAATAGTGCAACCATGTTAGCCATCCTGCATATACATACATACATACATACATACATAGCTATCCTTTTCTTCCTTTTGTCCTTCCCCTTATCCCAGTTGCTCTTTACTTTTGAGCAGTTTCCTTTCATACCTCCTAATTTATATTCCTACTTTCAGGTTCTTACACAAAAGATACAATACACTGTTTGCACATGCACATCTGATTTATTTCACTAAGTATGGTCTGTAATTGTGACCATTTGCCTATGAAAGCCTCAAGTTTGTCTTTCCTTATAGCTGAGTAATATTCCATTATATAAAAATGCCACAGTTTTTTATCCAGTCCTCTATGGATGGACATTTGGGTTGCTTCCACAATTTAGCTATTATAAATTGTGCTGCTATAAAAATGGGTGCACATATATCACAGTGATATGATGTTTTCATATCTTCTGGGAAAATACCCAGAAGAGGAATAGCTGGGTTGAAATGGGACCTCTAGACCTAGCTTACTGAGGAATCTCCAAACCGATCTCCACAGTGGTTTCACCAGTCTGCATTCCCACCAGCAGTGCAGCAGAGTTCCTATTTCTCCACAGCCTCACCAGCATTTGTTATTGGACGATTTCTTGATGCTGGCCAATCTTACTGGGGTGAGATGAAATCTCAGTGTTGTTTTCATTTGCATTTCTTGAATGACTAAAGATGTAGAACATTTTCTCATATATTTATTTGCCATTTGTATTTCTTTCTCTGAGAAGTGTGTATTTATCTGAGATTACTATTTCTGGATTGGGTCTTTGAATTTGGACAGGTTCATGCTTTTTAATTCTTTGTATGTTCTAGATAGAAGACCTTTGTCTGAGGGACAGCCAGCTAGGATTTTTTCCCAATTTTTGGGTTTTCTATTTACTCTGCTAGTGATTTCTTTAGATGTGCAAAAATTTTTCAGTAAGATGAGGTCCCAGTTATTGATTCTTTGAAGTGTTTCCCTTGCAGTTTGATTTTTGTTCAGGAACTCTCTTCCTACTCCTATGTCTTCAAGATATTTACCTACCTTCTCTTCCAATGGATTTAGTGTTTCTGTTTTAATATTGAGATCTGTGATCCACTTTAACTTGAGTTTGGTACATGGTGATAGACTTGGGTTTATTTTCAGTCTTCAGCAAGAGGCAAGCCAATTTTTCCAGCACCATTTACTAAAGAGACTCTCTTTCTTCCAGTGAGCTTGGTTGGCCCCTTCATTGAATATTAGGTGGTTGTTTTTGTGATTGCGTGTGTGTCTTCCAGTCTGTTCTATTGATCCTCAGATCTGTTTTTGAGCCAGTACCAGGTTGATTTTTATTACAGTAGCTTTGTAGTATAATTTCAGGTCAGGGAATTTGATTTCACCTGACTTGTCTTTGTGGTCCAGAATTGCTTTTGCTATTCTGGATCTCTTATGGTTCCAGAGGAATTTGAGGAATGTTTTCTCTATATCTGTGAGTTATGCTAATGGTAGTTTAATGGGAATTTCATTGAATCTGTACAACAATTTTGGTCGTATGGCCACTTTCACAATGTTGGTTTTTCCTAACCATGAACAGGGAATGTTTTTCCATGTATTGAAATCCCCTTCAGTCTCTTTTTCCACAGAACTGTAGTTTTCACTGAAGAGATCCTTTACCTCTTTCATTAGATTGATTCCTAAATATGTCAATTTCTTGGATGCTATTATAAAAGATATGCTTTCCTTAATTTCTCTCTCAGTCTGTTTGTTGTTTGTGTATAGGAATGCTGTTGATTTTGGGGTGTTGACTTTCTATCCAGCATTTCTGCTGAATTTGTCAATTAATTCCTGGAGTCTTGTGGAGTTTTTGTGGTCTTCCATGTAAAGCATCATGTCTTCTGCAAATAGTGATAGTTTTATTTCTTCCTTTCCTATCCCTATTCCTTTTATTTCTCTCTCTTGTCTAATTGCTCTGGCTAGTGCTTCCAGAACTATGTTGAATAGTAGTGGTAACAGTGGACATCGTTGTCTTGTTCCTGACTTTAAAGTGAAATCTTTCAGTTTTTGTCCATTTAGTATGATGTTGGCTGTTGGTTTGTCATAGATGGCTTTGATCAGATTGAGGTAGAGGTAATCTATTCCTAATATTTCTAGGATTTTTAACATGAATACATGTTGGACTTTATCGAAAGAGTTTTCTGCAGCTATTGAGACGATCATGTGGTTTTTGTCTTTGGGTCTATTGATATGGTGTATTACATTAATTGATTTGTGACTATTGAACCATGCCTGCATTCCTGGAATAAATCCAACCTGTTCATGGTGTATAATTTTCCTTATGATTGGTTGCATCCTATTTGCTAGTATTTTGTTGAGTATCTTTGCATCTATGTTCATTAAGGAGATTGGTCTATAGTTCTCTTTCTTAGTTGGGTCCTTCTCTGGTTTTGTTATCAGTATAATACTTGCCTCCAGAAATGAGTTAGGGAGAATTGCTTCCTTTTCATTTTCATTGAAGAGTTTGAGAAGTGTTGGCATTAAATCTTCGCTGAATGTTTTATAAAATTCTGCTGTGAATCCATCAGGGCCTGGGCTTTTATTTTTCAGTAAGTTTTTAATGACATTTTCAATCTCACTAATTGATATTGGGTTGTTCAGGATTTTTATATCTTCCTGGTTCAACTTTGGTAATTCATACATTTCTAGGAACCTGTCCATTTCTTCTGAGTTTTCTATCCTATTGATGTAAAGATTCTCAAAGTAGGTATTAATGATCTTTTGTATTTCTGTAGGATCTGTAGTGGTTTTATCCTTTTCAATCCTTATCGCATGGATTTGAGTTCTTTTCTTCTTTTGTTAAGGTTGGCTAGGGGTTTATCAATTTCATTTACTCTTTCAAAGAATCAACTCTTTGATTCACTTATTTTTTGTAGAATTTTCTTCATCTCAATTGCATTAATTTCTGCCCTAAGTTTTATCATCTCCTCCCTTCTTTGGGCTTTGGGCTTAACTTGTTCTTCTTTTTCTAAAAGTTTGAGGTGCAGCATTAAGCTATTTATTTGCTCTCTTTCTGTTTTCTTTATGTGTGAATTCATCACTATAAATTTCACTCTGAGGACTGCTTTCATTGCATCCCACAGATTCCGGTAGGTTGTATTTGCATTTTCATTTGTTTATAGGTATTTTTTAATTTCTTCTTTAATTTCTTGTGTGACCCATTGGTTATTCAGGAGGTTGTTGTCTAATTTCCAAGTGTTTATGGAGTTTTTGGAGTTCTCTTTGTCATTAATTTCCAATTTCATTGTACTGTCATCAGATAATATGCATGAGATAATTTCAATTCTTTTGCATTTAGATAGGTATGCTCTATGGGCTAGAATGTGGTTATTTTAGAGAAACTCCCATGTGCAGCTGAGAAGAATGTGTATTCCCATGTTGTGGGGTGAAACACTTTGTATACATTTGCTAGTTTGCACTTAGTTTGCACATTTGTTCATGTCTGTTATATCTTTGCTGAGTTTATTACACTTGACCTGTCTTTTGCATCAAAGGGTGTTTAGGTCCCCTATTACAATAGTGTTATTGATTATTTGGTTTTTTATGTCTGTTAAGATTTGCCTTATATCGTTTGGTTGCTCCAGTATTTGGTGCATACATGTTTAGGATTGTTATCTCTTCCTCTTGCAGCTTTCCCCTAACTGGTATATAGTGGCCTTCTTTGTCTCTTTTGATTGTTTTTGGTTCAAAGTTTAAATTGTCTGCAAACATAATAGCTACCCCTGCTTTTTTCTTGGAACCTGTTGCATGGAGAATTGTTTTCCAACCTTTGACTTTCAGTTTGTGGATTTCCTTTTGAGTAAAGTGTGTTTCTTGTATACAGCACACTGTGGGATTATGGCTCTGAATCTATTCGGCCAGTCTGGTTTTTTTTTTGACTGGTGAATCGAGGCCATTTACGTTAATGGTTACAACTGTTATACATTGGCTTGCTGTTTACCTGCTGTTGCTTTCCTACTTTTGCTGTTTAATTGCTTGTTCTGCTTAAGGGTTCCTTTCTATTGTTCTTGAGATTGTGGTCTCTTTTTTCTCTGTGTAGAATATCTTTTAGTACATTTTGTAATGTTGGTTTGGCACTCGTGAAGTTCTTCAGTTGTTCTTTGTTGTGGAAATAGTTTATTTCTCCATTGAATTTGAAAGATAGTTTTGCAAGATACATCAGTCTGGTTTGGAAGCTGTTTTGTCTCAGAATCTGTAATACTTCACTCCAAGCTCTTCTTGATTTCATGGTTTCTGTTGAGAAGTCTGCTGTGATTCTACTGGGCATTCCTTTATAGGTGATCTGTTTTTTTTCTCTAGCAGCTTTTAATATTGTGTTCTTTTGCTTGATATCTGGGATCTTGACTTTCATATGTCTGGGTGTGGTTTTATTTGGGTTGTGGCTCATGGGAGTTCTATATGCTTCATTTACCTGCACATCAGTATCTATTGCCTTGATTGGGAAATTTTCTGCTATTATTTTTGCAAGTATTCTTTTTATGTCATTTGTGTTGCCTCCTCATGTTTCATTGATTCCTATTACTTGGAATTTCTCTTTCCTTTTCTTGCTGCTGTTGGATTGATTTTTCCTCGTTCCTTGATGACTTCAAGAGATCCTTCCTTTCACAATTGTTAGCTGTCATGCTGTCTTCAAGATCTGAAATTCTATCTTTGGCTTCATTCAAGTGGTTTCGCAAGCTTTCAATGGCAGTTTTCATTTCCTGGAAATCTCTTTGAGTCTGTTTCATGCATTCCAATTCATTCCTAAATTGCTCATGTAACGTTTCCATTTGTTATCTTTGATCTTTTATTCTTTTATGTGTTTCTTCTCTGTATGTGTGGAGCATTACTTCCATTATTATTTTCATTTCATTTTTTGCCTGAGAGATTATTTCAGATTTAATCTGTTGTGTAGCCTGATAGAGTTGTTTCTTTACTTCAGATGTGATCATTTCAGAAATTTTAGGTATGTGGCTTCCTAGTTCTCCTATAGCATTGTGTCCTGTACTTGTTCTGGGTGGAGCTGTGTTCTGAGATTGCATTTGATCCTATGTCTTATCATTTTGAATGTCAGATCACAGGCGCTGAGCTACAAACTACCCAGGCAGCTCACAAAGGACTCTAGGGACCCTAGTTTGCCTGGATATCAAACTAATTCCAAGGTGGTAGAAGACCATGGACCACTGGGCCCAGGGATCCCAGGAAATTGCTGCGGTGCATGGCTCAGACCACTTCTGCAGTGGTGGGGAAGTGCTGAGCTTCAGTACCAGGGTCTCCAATCCATGGACGAGAAGCGTGTGGACCTAAGCCTTGAAGCTGATGGTGGTTAGGCAGGGGCTGCTGATTTGGAATCCTCAGGTAGCTGGTCAGGGGAGAGCATGCCTCACCTCCCAACCCTGAGGACCCCAGAACCTGAGGCTGATTCCACACTGCAGGTCTCAACCACCAACAGGGACAGGCCCTCCCAGTCCGAGATCCTTCCTAAGTTGTGGAGCAGAGCCCAGGCACAGGCCTTACCAGAGGAGAAGAGTTTAGCTGAAATGTTGCACTGCTCAGGTGGCGCCATAAGCCAGCCTCCCTCACAACACCCCTAATGTTGTTTCTTGATGTGACTACATTGGTGTATTCAATTTTGAAATTTCAATCCATTTTGCATTTTTGGTTTACATGAATTTATGTATATATTTTATATATACATAAATTATATATATATATATATATATACATTGTTATATATGAATGTAGAATTATTTTATAATTTCAGGATGACAGAGTCTCTAGCTCTTATTTATACATCAAAAATCAATACAGAAATGGCTGATTAAATTGACTACAAAAATAAAATATACCAAACAACGTCAAAAGATAAATGCCAAGTTAAGAAATTTTACTTGCATCTCACATGATAAGCAAGAGATAAATCTCTGAGTATAAAAAAAACAGCTTTTAGAAATCAGTAAGCAAAAGAACTATCTGACTCAAAGTGAGTTTCAAAAAATATTTAATATTACCAAAATGAGATAAAGATGGCTTTTAAATATATGGGGCTTTGCTAAGCATCTGTTATGATAAAAGAAATACAAATGAAAACTGTAAGAACATATCACTTTTAAGTGATTAACCTGAAAAAGATGTTTTTAGAATTTTAGTAACAAACTGTGGTAATAAAGATATATGAAAACAGGTAATACCATGAATTGTTTGTAAAATTATTTTGCTTTTACACATGTTAAATGACTAAGGGGCAAGGGCCTTGAGTGAAACAGTGACACTAATAGCAGAAGTATGATAAATAAGGGTAAATTTATTTTGCTTGTATGTGCAGAAACATCTTTTGGGAGAGTTCAAATGGGAAGGAGATGATCAAAAGTTGAAGAGATTTCACTGAGGTTCTTTTAACAATTAGTCAATAGAAAAATTAGTTTAACAGAAAAATGAAATCATAACAAAACTGAAGTTCAACATAAATTGTAGTAAATCGTAGGTGGTGACTTTATAAATGTGCTCATAATAGTATAGTAAATAATACTTGTTCTGAGTAAAATGACAATTGTGAAAAAATAATAAGAAATAGAAAAATAGAATAATACAAAAATAGCGTGCTATCCTACAATGCCTATCCTTAGCCACAGTTTAGGAAAATATTTATGTGCATGTAGCACTCTTGTCGGCTTTTGGATTGGCATAAAAGTCCTGGCACCCAATTTGGTGATAGATGTCAAGTTAACAAGTAATCATCTTGTAGCAAATTATCACTACAATGTATTGTAATGAAACAGTTACATAGTATTATGAACACTATTATTTACTGTTACTTTAATAACAGAATATTAGTATTGAAAAATGAATAATCAATAAAATGGAAGGTAAATTAGCATATATTCATATGATGAAATATTGTCAAGTAGAAAAACTTCTGCTGAAAGAACTATTTAAAGGTGTGAGTACAGGTTAAAATACATGTTAAATAGTTAAGATATGAAGTATTGTAACAGATAACCGAAATTTGGTACAATTTTGTATAGAAGATCTGAAGAGAAATATGCTCAATTGGTAGTAGGATAAGTGTTTTTCCTTAAGTATTTTCAAAATACTGCATTTGGGACGTATTTTACTTTGCAATCAAGGATATGAACAAAGCAAATTCGCATTTCAGTGTGCAGTGTGGGCAAAGGCATCTGACATTGCTCTGTGGCCTGGCTTCCTGGAGGTAATAGATGGGCCATTTTAGTTGGACAGCATTATTCTACTCTGAAGGGTCTCTGGTAGAAGTAATTCTCAGGCAGACAAAAGTTTAAAGATTTATTTTAGAAAAGCCTTTTTGTCATCTGTCCAGCAGAGCACTTAGACTGACCCTTGGCTCAAAATTCTAGGATGGCAAAAGCAGATATTCTCTTCTGTTGGTTCCCGAGTTTGTACTCAAATGTAGTTAATAAAGACAACTGGTCCTGACAATGCACTCTGCAATTTTCTGCCTAGGATGATGCTGGTGAGCAGACATCACCCTGGCCTAAAGCTCATCCTCCCCACTGAGAGTGAGTGGGTGGGTGGTGATTTCTCCCAGGAGCCTAAATGGTCACCATAGCCAAGTTCCAGAAATATTCTACTTTAACTTCCAAAAAGTTACAGGGAATTTAGACAAAATATCCAATTAATGAACAATAAATCTATTGTTTCTTTCTTACCATCAACTTTTTTAAAGAGAGTAAAAACATAATAAAAGAAACATTAGAAATGGTACAGAACTTCAAAAAACAAACTATGAATTCAACAACGGTTGTTATATTGCATACTGTTATCTTCAAAGTAGTTGTTCAGATCACCAGATATAAGCATGCAAAATTGGTAAAAAATATTAAGCATTAACTTTTCCTTTCAATAAACCAATACAAATTAGTAGTACAATTATCTTAGCTATCTTTTGTATACACATATATTTTCCTCCTTCTTACTCTCTTTTTCTCCTTTTCCTCATCACAGTTGTTCTTTCTTTGGAGCAGTTTCTTTCCCTTTCACAATATGCTTTATATGTTTCAGCTTTTATTTACTCTTTCAGGTTCTTACAGAAGGGAAACAATATAATGGTTGCTCATGGGGATCAACACCCCATTGTCACAAAGAGACTGAGGAATTAGACAAAAAAATTAGCAAAGAAATAATAGAACTGAACCAAACTTGTGAAAAAATGGACTTAGTTAACCTTTACGGAGTATTCCCCTATGTCAGTTTGGGAGATATTTTGCAAGGAGAAACAATATAATACAGGACATATATTTCATAGGATTATTTATAATAGTCGCCCAAAGAAAGATATACAAGAGAGTGCAGGAAATCTGTCCACACACTGTAAACCAAGAATCCTGGATCCTGCGATAATGTCCTACATGAGTCCATCTGAAAACCTAGAGCTTGTAACAATGCCTCCCAAGAATCCAACTGGAGGCTCAGAGCCCTTAGCAATATCTCATACAGGCCTATTTCATGGATCTGCTGCCAAGGCCCAAAGATCAGCAGTGGAATCTAGGAAGTCTGTGCCAGCAAGATGAAGGATCTGTGCTAGCAGGCTGAAGGATCTACGCTGGAGACAGGAAGTGATGCTCAGAAGAACCAGAGCTCCCCTGAAAAGTACCACATCATTCTCAGTAACAGTGAGGTCCCAAGCTCTTTCAGTAATCAAGATGGCCAAGTTCCCATCAGGGAAGCCAACGCAGCAAGCTTCTTCAGGAAACCAGCAGTGCACCATCTTCCCCTCCAGAGTCAGAAAGCAATGCTCAAAGTGAGGACCAGAGCTCCCCCAAAGTGAACCAAAGCCATTCTCACTGCCAACGAAGTCCCGAGCTCCTCAGAGGATGAAAACAGCCAAGTTGATCTGCCCAACATCATCAGAATACAGATTCTTCTCAGCTGCTTATGGGACATTCTCTAAAGTAGGCCATATACTAGCACATAGAAAATGTTTAGATAAACACAAAGGAATTAAACTGTCCAATGTATATTATTAGGCCATAGTGCAATGAAATTGGAAACCATTGACAAAAATGTATTGTTGTGCCAAAATAAAGTCCTACTTTTCAATAAAAATGTAAAAGTGTTGAAATTAGGAAGAGCTACACCTGAATTTTAATTTTATTTAGATTTTGTTTTTGAGCCGCTTATACTTAATGTGTTTATCAATATACTTATATGTAGAACAGCTGCTTTATTACATCCTTTCTGCTCGTTGCTTGTGTTTTTCATGTCTTTGCTTTTCCTCTCATGTATTTTTGGATCATGTGAACACTTTTTTATTATTAAATTTTCATTGGTCTATTGTGTCTTTATTCAAATGTTTTAAGATTTTTTATTAGTAACTGTAAGGATTACAAGATATACAATTAACACAATTTATTTAGGATATATATATAAAACTTCAAGTAGAATTTAGGAAAAAACATTATTTTTTAGATAGTCTTGCTATGTAGCTTTGGCTGGCCTCAAACTTGTGGCTGGCTCTGAGAGAAATCTTATCACCATATAGTTCCCTCACCTTTCACTCTTTAGCTTGTAGTTTTCTCATATGTGGCTTCTACTTCCACTGAAAATCCCATCCATGTCATAATTTATAATGTGTATACACACATATATGGTTAATGTTTAAATTTAAAAAATTATTACATATAGGACACAGTGTCTTTAATACCCCTCAAAATCCTATGCCTCATTTGAAATATATTTATACTATCATTCTTATTGCTTTCTGAAACAATTCTGAAAGTTTTCATTAATGACTATCTTCACAAGATTGAATTGTATTCAGTTGAAAAAGAGGCTACATAGAAACATTAGCGTGTGTTCTTATCCATCTTATTCACAGGATCTGGCACAGTGAGCACTCTGCCATCTCCAAAGCCAAAACAATCATGAAAAGTAAACATTCTGAACTGATCCAGTGTCTAGAGGCAGCCATTGACAGCATATGGAAAGACAGTATTGAACGTGGGTTGCCAGACCACTTCAGAAAGTGACAGAAATGATGTGATAAATGTATTTGAATGGAGGTGAAGTATTATGAGGGGAATTAAAAGCATGTGTCTTTTAAAATAATAATTTAAAAAAATCATAAAGATTCACTGTAGTTTTTGATCACACCTTGTATATGTTATATATTTTAAATAACTCCAGCTAATACGCTTACCCACAGAGGTACCATTTTGGTTTCTGCTCTTTTATTACTTATATTTCTAGTTTTCTTCTGGTGTCATTTCCATTCTATTTTAAGAAATACCTTTTGTTATTCTTTGTGGAAAGACAACAGATTCTCTTATTTCTTCTTTATCTTAGAGTAGATTTAAAGCAATTTGATTCCTTGAGGCTTTTTTCCTGCAGTACTTTTCTTTTTCTCCAACATCTTGCCTCTTTCTTTTCAGTGCTGGAATTGAATCCAGGAAGCACTGAACTACACCTCTGGCTGCTTAAACTTTATTTTAAGACATGGTCTTACTGAATTTCTTCAATTCACCATCTTTTGCCGAAGGGTCCTGTGTAGCTGGAATTATAGTCCTATGCCAGTATTCTGGCTAGCCATTTTTTAATTAGGTGTCTAGGCTTGGATTTCTTTGAATATCCATTTTTTGAAATTTAGAAGCTCTTTGAATCTGTAGGCTTATTTCTTGCAAATCTTGGGAGGCATTTAATCATTATTTCTTCAAATGGTTTTTGTTTTCAGTGTGGTACACTTTTTCCCCTTCTAGGCTACCAGTGACATGAAGGCTTGACCACTGAGTCAAAGTTCTTTAGAGTCTGGTAGAGCTTTTCCATCTCCTCTATCGTTTCTATCATGTGGTTTACGTTATACAGTAAGCTTTCATTTCCTTCTTTCTTTAAGTGAATCCATAATTTTTTAAGTTCTAAAATGTCTGTTTGCTTCTGCTTTATACTTTTTTTAGAAATTTTCTATAATATTATTTGTTTAAAGAGTGCTTACTGATATTTATTTATGAACTTTTAAAAGATTTTTTCCCTAATTCTTCCAATGGCAAGTTGTTTTAAGTTGTATTCTAGAGTTTTGAATATTATGTTATTAAAATATGAGTTTAAATTCTATGAATCATAATTTTTAAATGGGTGATTTACCTTGTTAGAGTCAAACTACAAATTTGCATCAACCTTCTGAGTTACAGATTCAATGTTAGTCTTCTTTGCAAAGCTGCTTGGATGTGTCTTCTGTGTGTGCCCACAGTTGCCAGCCTGGAACCTAGTAGGTACTACCGTGGTCCAGTTTGCAGAGTCTTTGGTTTATTTTTCATTACTATTACACTCACACATGTACAGTTGACTGTTAATCCCAGGTGTTCTTAAACCTATTTTGTTGGGCTGGAGATGTAGCTCAGTGGCTCAGCACCTGACTGGCAGGTGCCAGGTCCTGAATTTGATTCCTGATGCTCCAAAAAAAAAAAAAAAAAAAACATTTTTCTTTTCTAAGCCTCTGACTTGCTATGATCTTCTTGGTGTTCCCTGGTTTCATGCGCTCTCTTCTGTGCTATGTCATGAAGTTCCTATGACTTCTGCTTCTCTGACCAAGTGAAAACACAGAAAAAGAGAGGGGTAGAGGGAAGGAAAAATGGAGGGAGAGAGAAGGAGGAGCAGGAGCAGGAGCAGGAGCAGGAGCAGGAGCAGGAAACAAGCAGAAGGAAGAGGAGGAGGTAGCACTAGTGGTTCATCTCATTTTCTTGGAATTACAGATACAAATATTGTGGATGTAGTTTCTTCTCTCTCAGAATTTACTTGTAGTCCAGTTGAGATGTTATTGCTCCATCTAACACAGAATTGAAACTAATTAATCACATCGTTTTAGATATTAAATGGATATCCTATAACCCCCACACTGTGCAACGATTTTTTCAAAGCCTATCATGAACAAAGTTCTTTTCCTTTTGTGTTAATTCAAAGATTAATGTAATCCTTTGGGCTCGCTCAATTTCTGAGGATCTGTCAAAGTTATCCAGTGATACCAGCTTTCGGCAGTTTTACATATTCTTTTGGAATCTATAGAACAAAACTCTTCAGGACCTTATGTCTTTTGTAGCACTGTTGTGTAGGAGCACAAAATCAATCCTGTCTGAGGATTTGCTCACTCACATGCATTTTCTTACATAATTGTCCTTACTTGCCTTTCTGAGATGTATCTATGACTAAGGGAATACAAAAATATTTTATTATTGCATGCTGTAGGATAAAGAATCTATCCTTTACTCACACTTAATAAAGTCTACCTGAGTAATATGGCAAACTCAGAATTTATTAAAAATCTTAACAACCTCAGAAAACAAGAAAAGACTAGATGACATGAAGGAAAATCTATCTATTCTAGTTTGTACTCCAACAAACTCACAAAGTGTATTTTTATAAACTAATTAAATGCATCACTTGGCTTATCTTGACATTCTGTTTATGATAAAGCTATTGCTCTTGTGACTTGTGATAGATTACAAACATGGCACAAATTCTCTATCTCTTCTTGTTCTATGTATTTTTTAATGACTTTGTAACTGCACAAAGGACGAAGTCTTCTTTCCCCTGCTTAAAACTGGGATGGTTCTGGCACTTCCTTGGTCATTAGAATGGGGTAGACAGGGTGTTGTGTCAAGTCGAAGTCTAGGCCAAGAGGCCTTACATTCCTCTTTTTGCTTCTTCAAAACCTTGATGAGCCACTGCACCAATAATCTGGGACTGTCCTGTAGGAAGATGAAGGGTTACATAGACTAGAAATGAACCCCTCCAGCTGAGCCCAGGCAATACCCAACCCAGGCTCCACACAAGTGTATCTGTGAGTGGCCCTAGCTCATATTATCTGTGCCAAGCTTAGATCCTCAGAATTACTTACTCTAAAGGCATTAGAACTAAGAAAACATGTTTTAGACCAATTTAACTGGAGGCTTTGTTATTGCAGAAAATCTGAAACTTTCACTAAGAACTATTTTTTCTATTGGCAAGTCCTTTCCCTTCTTCCTATTTCCAAAACATACTACCGCCACCCCAATATGGTTTATATCTAGATGTGCACTTAAATTTCATATGCTTATAGGTGAGTGCAGTGGTTGACACATTGTGTCAATTTAAGAAGTATAGAAGCTTAACTAAGTAACTCAGCCCTTCTACATCCTCAGGTGTAAAGGACACGCCTTCACTACTCTAGGATATGGTTCCTTGTGTCAAACTGAGAAGTTTAGAAGTTCAACCAAGGGACTCAGCAGTGGGCCAGGGTCCTCACTTTGTGAACATCCCAAGCTGGTGCAAGAAGAGGGTACATGGACAATGTGAGAGCTACGTCCATCTGAGGGCAGGCAGCCTGCTTACAAGATAACAGCGGAAAAGAGGCTTGCTCTGCCCCAGTTTTGCTCTTGTTGCCTTTGCTATCTTCTGCCACCATAAACTATTGTCCTTCCACCAGGCCACCTGCCTTGGAACCAGCTCATTATGGACTGAAACATTTATAAACTGGTCAGCGAGGTAAACCTTTTCTTCCTTAATTTTGGGTGTCAGGTATATTGTCTCAGCAATGAGAGAAAACTAATCAACACAGGATTTGATTCCAGAGGTGAGGTAGTTGCTGTGATATACTTAATACTGTTTCTTAAAGATTGTTAAATCTATGTTATATGTTCAAGGATTGTTCAAGTTATAAAATGATAGGAAAAATTATGTCTTTGTATCTGGAAACTGGTTTAAAGAAACGTGTCAGTTTCCAAGTTAACAAGGGATGGATTGTAATAGTTGGTATGCTGTGTCAACTTGAGAAGTCTAGAAGCTTGAATAAGTAACTCAGAAGTTCTACATCCTAGAGTGTTGAGGACATGCCCTTACTGCTCTATGATGTTGTTCATTGTGTCAATTTTAGAAGTTTAGAAGTTTAACTAAGTGACTCAGCAGGGGCATAGTGTCCTTACTTTGTAAATATCCTGAGCCTGTGAAGCGGAGCACACGGAGATGATGTGAGTGCTACCCCCATCTGCGGGTGGGTAGCCTTCTAACAGTATAAAGGAGGAAGTGAGGCTTATTCTCCCGCTTTTGCTCTTGTTGCTTTTTCTGTCTTCTGTCACCTTGAAGAGTTGCCCCTGTGCCATGCCATCCTGCTTTGTAACCAGCTGATTATGGCCTGAAATTTTTACAAATGATGAGCTAAATATTTCCTTTCTAAATTTTTGGCATCAGGTATTTTGTCTCAGGAATGAGAGAAAAGTAACCAACAGAATAGGACTTTGGGGAGGTGGTTGAGTCATATTTATCAGTGGATTAAGTTTATAGGCAAATGTAATGTTGGAAGATGAAAGCTGGTCAGAGGATGTGGGTCCCTGGGGACATGGCCTGGAAAGGTCTCTTCTTCATTAAATACTCTCTCTGCTTCCACTCCCATGTGTCTCTGCTCTGCCAGCCTACTTTGGAGCCATGCAACTACGGACTGAAACCTCTACACACTGTGAGCCAAAATAAACCTCTCCTCCTTCAAGTTTTAGTTATTAGTTATACTGTCTCAGTGATAAGAAAGTAACTAAAACATCCCTCCAACACTGCTTTACACACATACAAAGAGTGTGAAGTGCATTTACAAGCTTTATTCTTTAGTTCTTGGTCAAATAAATGTCCCTTTCCACAACTTTAAGAACCCAAAAATCACAATTGTCATTGCTGCAGAAAGCAGATGAGTTTTTTCATATGTTTCACGATCCACATTCTACTCCTTAAGCCATTATTGCCATCAGAATGGCACAGTGTATGAGTTCTCACATTTCACATACATTTTCTTTCTGAGAAAGAAATGAGATTGACTTACACAGAATGACTCTGTTGATTTGAAAGAGGAAAAGAAGCCTGTAATTGAGACTATGCAGACAGTGCTGTCCAGACTTACACTTTATAGTCTCAGCCCTAATTAGCTCTTTAGGAGCAGATTGTTTGCAATGAGCTCCAGAAAATTGAGTACGATTTACTCAAGGCAAACACGGTTCAGTTGTTAACCTTTCAGTATTTAACAAGGCAACATCTTAAGGATGAACAACAGTAAACAAGGAAGCTTGTCAATAAGTATCAAGATTGTGCCAGAATTCAATTTTACACAAAAAACAAGTCTGAAGAAAAATATCTTTTCTGGCATGAGGCGAAAGTGGGAAAAAGTGCTTCATCACAATTTAAGTTTGGAGTATCTACTACTGAGAGACAAATATGAAGCATGCAGTGTTACTATTCTACTGCAAAAGGGAAGGAAAAATTGTAAGTAGAAAAAATGTGGCAACAAGACGTCTAATTTCATAAAAACATGAGTGATTTGGCAGTTAGACTATAAACTATTTAGCTTACAGTCTAGTTATAAACTTGTCTTGAGCCAGTTTATTACCAGTTTGGACTCTTTATCACCAGTTTTTCTCAGATGTATTTTAAATCTGTGTCTCCCAACAGACTCTGATTCACTAAGAGGCAAAAGTGGAACTGTTAATTCTGAATCTTGAAATTCAAGGCCATAGCTCTTTTGTATAAATTAAGTGAAAGTGAAATATTGGAACTTTCGGTAATTACCAGAACAATTTTTTAAACAGGCACATGATTGAAGACCCTGACGAACAATGATAAAAAAGATGGCCTTTTTATCACAGTTCTTAGGATATTTATGGGATAGAGTACAAACTTGGTTTCTTCTTATTGACTGACTCATTCGATGGGGTGTTAGTCTGAATGCAAAAGAATAATAGTTATTTTTCTTCTGTGTCAACACCTCCTTTGTAATGTGATATTTCAATTTCTCTCAATAAGAGGGAAAATCTATTTCATAATCCTTTGACTCTGAGCTAAACTTGGACCTTGCTTCATCTTTTTCTTGGTTCCATTCCAGTCCCTAATTTCAACAGGGCTTAAATTCCCCTGTTGGTCGTATTGGGATGTTGCTCCAGTGTTATGTGAGAAGTGTAGAGTTATGCTATAGAAAATGATCATTTGATCTCCTTGTGATCTATCACCTGAACACAGATGCAGGAGTAAATATAGATGAGAATGAAGAAACCATCAGGTTGAGTCAAGTCCAAACTGCTAGTCCACTGTGCTGTGAACTGAATACATGATTTTTGCTTTAAAATCACTTTTAGATGATTTGTATTCAGAAGGTATAAATAGTTAAATCTGTAAATACTGGTATTGTCCTACAGTAGATTGACCTTAAATGTTTTTCTTCTTTGCTCTTGAGCTATTCAAATATCTTTCCTAATCCCGGGCTTTCTGAATCCTTCCGGCCCTCCTTTTTCTCCGCCCCAGAGGATTTTTGGTCTCTTCAATCCCTGTTTCTTTATTTTCTGTTCCCCACAGCTTATCCTTAACTTTTATCTTTGAGAAAAATCACTGAAGCTTCCAGTGTGGAGATACTGTTGTATACTCACAGTTGAAAGAGAAGCACCTACACATTTTAGAGATAGTACAAAATGAACTTACTGTGATATATATTAATAGCTAGTGTTTGGAAGCAATACAAGCTCTGTTCCTTCTGGATGTATTCACATCAATGACCAAAAATTTCTATAGCCAAAGTACAAAAGATCAGAGGCTGTAATTTAATTCAATTAAATGCCATTGCTATGACTGTCAGTATACCCTCTCCTTAAATCTTCCACTGTTATTTGGAGAACCCCGAGAAATGTTCTTGCTTTATACAATTGTCCTTCCATTCATATGCTTTTATCTTTGGGCTCCTGTAAAGCTGACTCTTCCTGCACTTAGATACTGCAGCAACTTTAATTCACTGAAGACAATCATTTTTGTTTACTGCTAATGTTATCATTTTGTTTTCTGTAACACAATTTTTCATGTCTTATCTAGGGAAACAAAAGATAAAGACATTTGCTGTCAGACTAATATCCTGATCTAATTTCCTATGTATGTTTTTATTCTTACCACATATTTTTGTAATAGGATTGAGACTTCTTGAAAAATTGAATTTAGTAAAATATGATTAAAAAATACTTGAGGGAATGAGAAAATACAAATGAGTAGGAATGAAAAGAGCAAGCAACCAGTCTACTACCTGAAGGCTTTCTTACCTTTGGAGGATTTGAGGCTTAGCACCTAGGAGATAGAAAAGCTAGGAGACTGACCTTTGCTTTCCTAGACGCAAGTTTTATGAGGTTGGTTTTGCATAGTCTAATTTAGGAAGAGTAAGTACAAAGATGCTTAGTCGGAGTTTCTTAAAGACTGTTAATCACATACAATGGTGAAGCGGTGATTTTTATTGTGGTCAGAACTTTATTCTACCAGAACAGAATCATTGCACCCGAGGCAACTCAGAGGAGACTTTAAGAATCTATAGGTGCTTTTTTTTTTTAACCTGGGAACGTACACCAAGGTTTTCACATTTCTATATTTCTATGTCATTCTCTAGCATAGAAGATGCACAATCATACTGTATCCTCTAATCTTTCAGTATTACCACAAGTGTCCCATGAGGACAAGAGCTAAAACATTTGATATAAAGCTTTCTGTTTTTTCTACAAAATGAGCTGAAAATACGCATCTTTATTGCTTTCCTATTATCCAGAAAAACAGATTTCATGACTGTAAATGTAAGATATAGTCAAGCTAATAATTCACAGTTTGACATTTTCTGGTTAAAAACACAGTTAATGTAGACAGTTTCAACTTTGCAGCTATTTTATGTAGTTACTAAAGTTAGGACGCTTAGATGTCTTCCTTTCTCTCTTATTTTATTTCTGAAGTACACCCTGACATTTTTGGTGTATTAATACTCTAATTTCATGTTGAACATTCCATAAGTATTCTCTAAATAACTATTATTTCTACATTAGATTATATGTTCCATGAGATAAGGACATATGCCAAACCTTTTTCAAGTGTTCTGGATAATGCCAGTGGTGAGTAAGTCGTCGATAAATAACCACTGAATTTTCTTGTCAGAAAATAAACAGGTTTTATCATCCTTTGTGAGCATTGTAGTGATGTTCTCTAGCTATCTGCATCTGCCCTGGGGCTTTTGATCCGGCCCTTTATGAAAGCAGACAAATTTAGTTGGGCAGAAGTTTCAGAGGGCTGGATGATACAGCATTAACAACAGAAAAAGCAATGCCCATGCCAAATCCAGTGTGTCAGAATCTCCTTGGTGAGGCATAATACTGTGCAACTATCCACCAAAAAATGAAAGGGTTCTTTGATTAGGAAATGTGAATTCTAGTTGTACATCTTCAGCTATCCTCTCAGTAGCACCTAGAAATTAAATTATTCTTTTATTTATTCATCTGTAGAAGAAACTGAAAGGAGATTCTAATGTTTCCTTTAATCGAGTTAAAAAGTGTTAAGGGGAAAGTTAGAAGATAATGAAACTTTTGAAGTGAGAAGTAATTCAGATACAATTCTTGACACATTCATGTTCATTTAACAATAGCTTACCCTGTTCAAATCTTGGTCTACTTTTAAGTATGGCTCAGCGTTTTCAGGACTCAGGAGCTTTATCATTTATCATTTTTTCCAAGTTCTAATCCACATCATATCCCTGAGTTACTTCTGGGTAAATGTCTTTTCTGTTCTGTGCTTCAATAAATCCCACCACAGAATTGGGTTTACAATAGAAACTGCTTAAAAGAAAAAAGGAGTTCAAAACTTCTATTAAGTTTCCTCAGGTAAAAACAAGTTCTTTTTTTCTCTCCCTAAACAATCTTGTTGAGCATGTGCCCACTCTTAAGGAAAGTACTTTGGACTTGAAAATAATTGACCAGGTTCTAAAATGAGGAACTGCCTATCCATTAACGCTATTGTGAGGCTATGATGTGGGGTGTGGGGTACTTTATGAATCATGTGGGGAGATCAATTTTTTATTCACTCCTCTTTGTGCTGATTCTTAGAAGTACATATATTACTTGTTGGTCTCCTTGAGCAGAATGGATCGTTCATTTTTCCATATCCACCCAAAACTTAACTTGGTAAATGTCTGATGTTAGCCTTCTGAGATTCAGAGATTCTGCCAACAGTGTGAGCCTTGGTGATAAGGAGATGTGCTCTCAAGAACTTTCCCATAATAACTTAAAAATGGTATTCTCTAGGCTTCATCAGTACAGTAGGGATAATGATAACTGTTTCTCAGGTTTAGTATGAAGGTTAAATATGGTATTAAGTGTACATCTCTCACTGAACTCTGTGGCATCTCATAGGCCCACAGGCAGTAGGAGGGCATTATTTCTGGAGATGACTGGAAGACACATGGCCCCAACCTCCATCCATAAGATCTAGAAAGTATGAACAATAAGAAACACTGTACTGTTGTACTACTCACAATGAAACACACAGAATGGCACAGATTGAAACAGCAATCTGTGAAAAGTTTAGGGCAAGGAAAGAAAAAGGAGAGCGTAACACCTTAAGCTTAATATGCTTTGGCGATGCTGTTCATATTTCTACCTTTAAGGAGTGCATAGGGAAAAATAGGTGGGCAGCACAAAAATTAAATATTTTCCTCATATGTTCAAAGTAAGAAATAATTAAAACGAAGCAGATGGTAAGTAGAACCATTATCATAGCTTGAAAATCTTTACTCTGCAATTTCTTTTTTAAAAATTTATTTTAAAAATAAAAGAAGAAAACATATTAACAAACACATCCATTTACAAAATAGCGTAAGAACAATACAAACAATACAGAGTTACAGACAAAGTGGTAGGAAATTTACAATGGTTGTTGTATTACGCATTGGTATCTTCAAAGTAGTTTCTCAGGAAAACAAATAGAGACCTGCAATATTTATCAAACAAGTAATCATTAACTATTACTTTCAGTAAAGCAATAGAAGACAGTAGTACGACTGCTTGCTATCCTGTATATACATACATATATAAATTTCCCTTCTTTCCCGTCTCCCTTCCCACACCTCACTTGTCCCTTACTTTTGAGTATTTTCCTTTCATTTTACAATGTTTACCATACCTCCTAGTTTTTATTCACTCTTTCGGGTTCTTACACTGGTGAGACAATATGTTGCTTACACCTGCAGGTCTGATTTATTTCACCTATGAGTGTAGTCTCTAGTTGTGACCATTTACCTATAAAAGCCTCGAATTTATCTTCCTTTATAGCTGAGTAATATTCCATTATATAAAAGTACCACAATTTTTTTATCCAATCCTCAGTGGATGGACATTTGGGTTGCTTCCACAATTTAGCAATTACAAATTGTGCCGCTATGACCATGGGTGTGCATATATTGCTGTGATATGATATTTTCAGATCTTCTGGAAAAATACCCAGAAGGGGACTAGCTGGGTTTAATGGGACCTCTAGATCTAGTTTCCTGAGGAATCTCCAAACTGATTTCCACAGTGGTTTCACCAGTCTGCATTCCCACCAGCAGTGGAGAAGAGTTCCTAGTTCTCCACAGCCTCACCAGTATTTGTTATTAGTTGATTTCTTAATGCTAGCCATTCTTGCAGGGGTGAGGTGAAATCTTAATGTTTTAATTTGCATTTCTTGAATGACTAATGATGTTGAATATTTTTTCATGTATTTATTTACCATTTGTATTTCTTTATCTGTGAAGTGAGTATTCATCTCAGCTGCCCATTTTTGTATTGGGTCTTTCAATTTGGAAGGATTGATGTTTTTTAATCCTTTATATGTTCTGGTTAGAAGACCTTTGTCTGAGGGACAGTCAGCTAAAATTTTTGACCAATTTGTGCATTTTCTTTTTACTCTGCTGGTGATTTCTCTAGATGTGCAGAAACTTTTCAGTAGGATGAGATCCCAGTTGTTGATTCTTTGAAGTATTTCATGGGAAGTTTGGTTTTTGTTCATGAACTCTCTGCCTACCCCTATTTCTTCAAGGTTTTTACCTACTGGATTTAGTGTTTCTATTTTAATATTGAGATCTGTGATCCATTTTCACTTGAGTTTGGTGCATGGTGATAGATGGGTCTATTTTCAGTCTTCAGCAAGAGGCAAGCCAATTTTTCCAGCACCATTTATTAAAGAGGTGAATTTGTTTGGCCCCTTTATCAAAGATTAGGTGGCCCAGTGTGTTTTTGGTTGTGTCTGTGTCTTCCAGTCTGTTACATTGATCTTCTGGTCTGTTTTTAGGACAGTACCATGTTGATTTTATTACAGTAGTTTTTTAGTATTATTTCAGGTCAAGGATTGTAATTCTACTTGACTTGTCCTTCTTGCCCAGTATTGCTTTTGCTATTCCAGGTCCCCTCTGGTTCCAGATGAATTTAAGGAATGCTTTTTCTAGATCTGTGAGGTACGCTAAGAGTAGTTTAATGGGAATTGCACTGAATCTGTACAACAATTTTAGTAGTATGGCCATTTTCACAATGTTGGTTCTTCCTACCCATGAGCAAGGAATATTTGACTCTGCAGTTTTGTGAGTAAAAGTATCTACAAAAGTGACAGTGAAAGACATTAAGCTATTGTCATTTGCAGATGATATGATTGTGTACCGTTAAAAATTCATGGGAATTGTCTGAAAAACTATTAGAAATAAAAGATAGAGTTCAGAAGATTCCCTGGTTGCAAAATTTATATCAAAATCATTAGTTTTCTTATTCACCAACTCTAAACACAAAATTTAGTGAAGAAAATATCCCATTTATGATATTGAGAAAATATTTTTAAATATAGGAAGAAGAAATAAAGTTTATGTGATGGCGACTTTAGAACTCTTCTGAGAGTTATAAAACAAGGCTTGGAATAATAGTTGTGACTTATTTTTAGATAGAAAGACTCAATATCATAAAGATGCTATTTTTCAGAATTAATGTATGAAGCCTACACCATCTAAATTAAAATACCAATGAGATGTTTGGGGGAAAATGTTGTAAAATATTTTATGTTGCAAAATTGCAATGAAGATTCTAACACATAAAAAATAAACTCGCTGGAGAAAGTCTGGAATCTAAAAAGCATTTATACAGATACATGTAGGTATGTGGGTATTTTATTTGGTGACAAATGTAATATTTCTGAAAAAAGTCTAGGTGGCTATAGGTACTTTATTCTCAAAATGAATTTGACATCTATAGGTTATGTAAATGTAAAGAAAGCCTCCAGGAATATCACAGGAAAATAGATGATGAGAAAGTCATTGAATTTGTGAAGGAAATATTGAAAAAACAGCTATTAAAAATTAGAGTGTGGCAAAAGCCTCAGTATGAAAATACAATATGCATGATGTTATAAAAATATTAATAAACAAATGTACTCATAAAATTGGTAGTTATGTATATGACATAACACAAAATATTAATAAAATCTCCACTGTCATTACATTTAAAATGACAAACTACAATGAAGGCATTTGTATGTAAATGGTGCAAGCAAGTGTATACAATACTAATTCAATATTCTCATCTTATTGAAGTTTAAACTCACGCCACTTTGCAGAACAGTGTGCTAATATCTAATACTTATTCTGCATTTTATTCTAATTTTTAATACTTTTAATACTTACTCTGCATATTATTCTAATTTTTAAGATTAATTTCTTTCTTTTGAGGTTTTTATTTATTTGTACATGTTTGTGATACATAATGATATTCCTTCTCAGTAATAAGTATATGTGCATAGCACATTTTAATTCTTTTTATCACACCCTTATTTCTCTTCCCTCCACACACACGCCTTTTTACTCAGAAATTCTATTACCAGAATGCTGAGGTAAAGGTCTTGCATAACTATACAACCACATAGAATATAGTTTTTATAGTTTTTGGAATCTCATATTAAACATAATTGATGGTGCATTGATTAAATAACATATCTAATAGAGATGCCCTTTTGTTTCTTTCTCTAGTCTGATTACTCTTGCTAGTTCTTCCCACTCTATGTTAAATAAAAGTGGTGAGTGTGGGCATCTTTGTGTTATTACGGATCTTACAGAGGAAGTATTTTTTCCCTAGTCACTGTAGTGTTAGTTGTTGGATTATCATAAATGACCCCTGTTGCATTGAGGTACATTCCTTTTACAGTAGTTGAGTATTTTTCTGGTGAAAGTATGCTAAATTTTATTGAATTCTATTTCTGCATGTGTTGAGATTATCATATAGCTTTGGTTTGTCATTCTGTTGATGTGGTATATCACATTTATTGATTCGTGTATATTGAACCATCCTTACAACTCCACGATGAATCTCACTCAGTCATATGCTTATAAATGTGTTGCTGGATTTGATTTGCTAATATTTTGTTGAGTTTTGCATCTATCTTCATCAACAACATTGGCTTGTCAATGTTTGTGTGGGTATGTGTGTGTTCTAATCTGTTTCTTATATCAGGGTGATACTTGTCTGGTAACATGTATTTAAATCCCTGGCATTTCTACTTCTTTGAATAATTTAAGGAGAGCTGGAATTGATACTTATGCTTTGGAGTATTTAACATGCAGCATTCTGACCCTAGGTCATGGAAACTCTTCATGGGAAACTCTTAATTCCTGTCAGTCTATTGTACTTTAGATCTGAACGTCAGCTCAAGATTGCCATGTACTCAAAGACCTGACTTTTGGAGGGTGGTTGGGTCATGGCAATTCCACACTCATGGATGGATTCATTCATATGCGGTCATCTGCTGAGCATGCTAGTAGATGTAGGTCCGGGACAGAATAGGCAGTGTTTCTTTTATCATTTTAAATACCAGTTCTATGTTTCATTTTTTTCAGTCTATTACATTTGTCTCCCATATTTTTTATTTCCTTCTACTGATTTTGAGTTGATTTAATTCTTTCCTGGTTCCTTGAGAGGCAGTGGTTAGTCATTTAGTTGAGGTGTTCTGTCTGAGGTAGGAGTTGATTGCTACAAACTTCTCTTAGTACTACTTTCTCTGTATCCCATGAGTTTTTATACAATGTATCTCCATTAAAGTTTGTATTTGAATTAAATTCACTAATTTTTAAAATTACTCATCTTTTTCACTGGTTATGCTTTTGGTGTTGTGTCTAAGATGCCATTTCCAAGTTCAAAGATAGTTACAACATAATGATAGGAAATGTGACCCTGATGGTGATAAGAATTACTGAGGTAGGAAGACAATCATTTAGGAGAGAATGAATACTCTCAGGACCTCCATCTCATAGGTAAAGGGACGACTTTGTACAGGAGTAAAAAGGAAGTTCCACTTTCTGACTTCAGGTTTACTTTTCCTTATCCTTTTTTTTAAGTTTCCAAGTATGTTGCATGGCAGGAAGATAACAGCTGAGAAATGAAGTAGCGGCAAGATTTCCCCTGTGGTTAAGGAAAATGAAACTGGTATCTTGCCTATGTAAAGAGAAGGTTATATCAGAGGTCTAACTTTCTATGTGCATTTTCTTTTGTCTTAGCTTGTTAAATCATTTCCATTCAAGTTAGTTTGTATAGTTCCACTCACAGGATCATACAATGGAAAGACTAACAATTTATTAGAAAATATCCTAAAACTTAGTTCATGGTAGGGCATCACATGAATGAATCTATGTAAGAGTGAATCACCTAGTGCAAGAGCAATGCACACCCAGTTTTGGCTTTTAAAAAGTATTTCATATACTGCCATCTAGCTTTGTTACCAGTAGGGCTGAAAACAGGTCTGTTTTTATCAGTGGATGAAGAAGACATTTCATAGTTTATCATCAATGACTAAATGTCTGACTTAATAAGAGGATAAGTTATTATAGGCTAAAGTAATCTATAATCTATAAAATTATTTCCTGATGAAGAAAGTCTTATGAGTTATTGTTGATTTGAAGAGTCTTTACTATATAACCCCCTCCTTGTTTTTTGAGAGAGCAAAAGAATAAAAAGCTTATAGCAGGTTTAATGGTAATCCTGAACAACTGGGTTGACACATGGTAATTTTTGAAATATAGTTCTTTGCATTTGAGTCAATGCAAATTGTAAAGGAACATTGGTAGACCTTTTTTGGTAAAGCAAATTGTCGCCATAGGCAGGCAACCTCTCTCTACAAAGTTCTGACATCATTCATTCATCTGACCTTGGCGATCTAATATGTTTCCTAAGAGGCCAGATTCAACTGAACTCTCAAAGAGATTGAAACCTCTGTACAATACATCCTCTTTTCTATCAGTGTAATGTAAACGCACTTAAAATTTCTTATTAAATGAAACTGAATGCCAAGAAGGTACATAAAACTGTGCCAGGTATTTAAAAGAAATGCTGAAATACAATGGTGTCTCAGTTAATGAACTTAATTTGTTCTACAGTTCTTGAAAAGATGGCCATGTTTTTATGGGAAAGATGTCTGTGGTTATGTTTGTCTCTTGGTGCAGAGTTTGCAAATGAAAACAAATTTTTGCCAAACACTCTGTTTGTTTAACAAATTGCAAATGATATCAGTCATGAACTGATATACCACTGTAAAGATCAAATGAGGCCTCCTTCAAGAAACTTGCAGTTCAGTTACAGAGTAAATTTATTTGATTTTTTTCTAATGGTAGGTACCCATGGGAAGAGCCTGGTTCATCTCCAGGGATTGTGAAATTCTCTAATCAGACATCATGAGAAAATATTAAATATTAAAGATACTGTGTCTTGTACACTTTTTTAAGAAATCACTGATGCTTAGTAGAAGGCTTGGGGCCATGGAAGAATGTAGCTAAAATGGCAATTTTATGAAAAATAGGTTGTTGTTATCCGAAGAATTGGACAAAAACCATCATAAACCTGGTACTAATTTCCTTGCAATCAAAGTTTTTCAGTTAATACCATCATAATACCCAACGTTTTAATCTAATAACTTTTAATGCGGCAACTCCATAGCCCCTATTTTTTCTTTCACATGGGTTTGTTTTTAAAATTGCAGGAAACTGCTGTTGTGTAGATAATGTTTCACTTGGAAATTTTATGTAATGTACACAAATTATCTAAATCTATGTGTCAAAGTTAATAAGATATATTTTCTGCAGAAGAGATCGAGTTTTGTACATACATACATTAATATTTTTGCTCATCATGAAGTTTTTTCAAATACCATGTAACTTTTAGAAAACTGTTAGCCCTGCATTAGGAATAATGTGGAACAAGGTAAGTTAGTCTCCTTTTAATAATTTCTAAAAGATGTATTCTTCTCTCTTTTATGTAAATTAAGCCCCCTGTAACTTTTTTTTTTCTTTCTGGGAACTCACATTTTCTTTAGGAAAACAAAACCTTGGCTGAGCTGAATTTAGGCTTGGGGGTTTTAGCCCATCCCCCATACCTACCCTATTTCTCTCCCTGTTACTTCCTTTCTCATAGAATTCTCCCTTCTACTTCCTTGTCATCTTTTTAGAATTCTACGTCAGAGAAAAAATGTCATATTTTTCTTTTTGAGTCTGGCTTATTTCAATCCATGATGATCTCCATTTCCATCCATTTTCTTGCAGATCACAAAATTTTGTTATCTTTATAATATTGAATAATATTGCACTATGTATATATCCATTTAAATGTTAATGGGACCTAGGATGATTTTATACCTTGCTTTGTGTGAGTTGTGGCCCAATAAACTACTAAAGATGTTGAACATGTTTTCATATATTCGTTGTAATTTGTTCTTCATTTGGGAAGTGTCTGTTCAATTCATGTGCTCATTGATTGATTAGGTTATATGATTTTTATGGTTAAATTTGTTGATTTCTTTATATCTAATTTAGAGATTAATCCTCTGTTAGAAGAGTAGCAAATATTCCTTCTCATTCTATAGGCTGTCTCCTCACTCTGTTTCTATTTGTGGTGGACTGACTAATGGTCAACTTGTAACACCCAGCTGAACTGAATCAGCGTGGTGCTGGGCGTGGATAGCTCACCTGAGGATTGTTGCCAACAGCATAAAAGGAGAACTGGAGGGGAAGACGGTGTGCTTTTGATTCTCCTGGAGAAGCATGTCACTGTGGTTTTCCTGATACCAAGTAAGCTGTTCTAGTCATCGGACAAACTTGGGAGCTCCTCACTGTTGTTCAGGATCGCTGTGGTACTTTTGCGGGGAGCTCTGGTCTTTGAGCACGGCTTCCTGGTTCCGGTGAAGATCCCTCAGCCAGCTGGCACAAATCTCTGATCCCACTGGCACAGACTTTCTAGCTTCCACTACCATCCTTTCAGTCTCCCCAGCACACATCCTTGAAACAGACTCGCATGAGACGTTGTTATGGGCTCTAGGCCTCCTGGTGGACTTGTGGGGGCCATTGCCATGGGTTCTAGGTTTTCAGCGGGACTCATGCAGGACTCTGCCATGGGATTCAGGCCCTCAGATAGATTCTTTGGGTCTCTAGTGTGTGGACAGATCTCCCTCACTCTTTTGCATTTGACTCTTTCAGTGAGTATCATAAAATACTCCTATAAATTGTGTGTCTGTACTATATCTTTTCCCTTGAAAACTTTGACTACAACACCACTGCTTTGTTGAAATTTTTCAGTTTTATGTAGTCACATTTGTTGACTCTTGCTATTACTTCTTGTGCCATTGGAGTGCTACTCAGGAAGTCTTTACCTGTGCCTGCGGCTTCAAGTATTTCACTAAGCTTTCTTTAAGCTTTTTCAAAATTCAGGTCATATGGGCCTAGATTTTTGTTGTATTTTGAATTGGTTTTTTGCACAATTGAGTGATAAGGATCTAGGTTCAGTGCTCAAGTGGGTATCGTTTTCCCAGGACCATTTGTTAAAGAGCTGCCTTTTCTCCAAAATGTGTTTCTTTTCACCTTTGTCCAGAATTAGATAGCTGTAGCTGCATGGGTTTAATTTTTGTCCTCTGTTCTGTTCCACTGGTCTACGTGTGTATTTTCATGCTAGTACGTGGGGAACCACTGAGATGGCTTTGAACCTCAGGGGTTTCTAAGGACACCTGAGGATGTGACCTTGCTTGGTCACAGTGGGATACAGTTATGGATTCATGACTTAGCACAGATAAATACACATGTGCTGATTATGGAACTATGTAAGAATTTAAATACGAGAGAACATGTGGAAGAATTATAGAATAAAGATGCAGGTAGTTCCTGTTCTGGCCTTCTGCTCTTCTTCATTTTGCCTGCTGCCGTGCACATGTGCCTTCTTTAACCTTGGTACCTCACATGTGAGTATCTACCTTAGGCCTCCCGAGTGGGTCAACACCATATCATGGATTTTTTTGTTGCTATGGTTTAGTATAATTTTAAATCAAATATTTTTCTATCTCTAGGCTCGCTGTTTTGCTTGGAATTGCTTTGTTATTCAGGGTCCTTTACATTTATGTCTAAATTATAATATTGTTTTTACTAGTTCAGTGAAGAATGTCACTGGTATTTGACTGGTGATTGCATTGCATTTTGGTAATATTGCCATCATGAAAATATTAATTCTATAATACTATGCACAAGGGAGATCTTTACAGCTTCTGGTGTGTCTTTCATTATCTTTCTTCTGTGTTCTGAAATTTTCATCATAGAGGTCTTTCACATTCTTAGTTGGAATTATCCATAGGTATTTTATTGTTATTAAAGCTATTGTGAATGGAATTGTTTTTCTGTTTTTATTTTTTCAGCTAGTCTATTATTGGTGTAGAGTAAAAATACTGATTTTTAATGTTGATTGTTTAGACCCTGCCTCTTTGCTAATTGATTTACCAGCTCTTAAAGGTTTTGATGGAGTCTTTAGGATGTTCTAAGTATTGGGCCGTATCAGCTGCAAGGAACAATAAGTTAACATCTTTCTCTCTATTTGCATCCATTTTCTTTTTTCCTCCTGCCTCATTGTTCTGGCTAAAGTTTCAAGAACTCTACTGGAGAAGAGTGGTCAGAATGGACACACTTGCATTGTCCCTGCTTTGAAAGGAAATGTTTTTGTTTTTCCTCATCAGAACAATGTTGATTGTGACTCTGTAATTACTTCAAAAGAGTTTCTAAATATTTCAGTTTAGTTATTACTGTAGTAACTGTTTTTTGAAATTACTTCTACATAGTTGATACCAATCAGTTTTTCATGTAAGTTCATTAAGGATGTTCTAAATCTGAGCAATTAGAAATAATAGTTTTGGGATCCGGGGAAGATGGCGACCGGGTGAGCAGCAAGGGAGCGAACCTCCTTAATAAACACCACCAGCTCGAGACAGACTTGGTGAGCGAGAATGCCGGGACCTCGGCTGGGAAGTTTAAACTGGGCGTATTTCTCTGAGATGCCGGGGGAGATGTGGTAGGGCGGACCAGGCTGCCGGGGCGAGACGTGGGAAAGTCCCAGACGCTGGGAGCCGGGGACGATCCCCGCGGGGAAGAAGCGGGGATCGGTCCAGGCGCAGTGGGAGCGCGGCCGCCTCGGGCCCTCCTGTCTCCCGAGCCGGCGCAGCCCCCCGGTGACTCCCGACAGAGATCGGCTTGGTGGCGGCGGAGACGCCCGGCAATCCCACCTTTCGCGCGTGTCCGGCGAGCCGCGCGGAGGGCCCCAAAAGCCGCCGGAAGAGGAGAGAGGGATGTGCTGCGTCCTAGCGCCCTGAGAGCACGGACGCCTCGATTCCTCCCGCCCCCCGAGCCGGCGCAGCCCCCCAACGACTCCCGACAGAGATCGGCTTGTTAGCGG
>PVLD010017833.1:28700-40799 GCA_004027595.1 Dinomys branickii | reverse complement strand
TAACCTGAGTAACAAAGATGAAGGTAACATTATGTAGGACAGCATCCAGAGCTAATTCCCTTCTATCTTCTCTATAATTCTGTATTTCCTCAGTCGTTTTTGTACTAGCAGAAATGAAGATAACTTTATATTATACAGCATCCAGTGCAAATTCCCTACTATCTTATCTATAATTTGGTATTTCCTTTAATGTTTTTGTTGTAACTAATGTGAAGATAACTATGTAATACAACATCCAGTTCTAATTCCCTACTGTATTCTGTATAACTTTGTATTTTCTGTATTGTTGATGGCTTTTCTGGTTCATATGTCTCCATTCTTTTGTCTTTAAAATAAAATTTTAAAAAATAATAATAAATAAAGTGAATGCATGTTGGACTTTATCGAAATCTTTTTCCACATCTATTGAGATGATCATGTGGTTTTTGTCTTTGGCTCTATTGATATGATGTATTACATTAATTGATTTGTGAATATTGAATCACCCCTGCATTCCTGGAATGAATCCAAATCCAACCTGGTCATGATGTATAATTTTCCTTATAATTTACTGCATTCTATTTGCTAGTATTTCATTGAGTATCTTTGCAACTATGTTCATTAGGGAGATTGGCCTATAATTCTCTTTTTTGGTTGGGTCCTTCTCTGGTTTTGGTATTAGTATGACACTTGCCTCCAGAAATGAGTTAGGGAGAATTGCTTTCTTTTCAATTTCATTGAAGAGTTTGAGGAGTGTTGGCATTAAATCTTCTCTGAATGTTTTGTAGAATTCTGCTGTGAATCCATCAGGGCCTGGGCTTCTCTTTATCAGTAAGTTTCTAATGACATTCTCAATCTCATTCATTGATATTGGACTGTTCAGGATTTTTGTATTTTCCTGATTCAATTTTAGTAATTCGTATATTTCTAGGAATATGTCCATTTCTTCTGAGTTTTCTATCCTATGGGAGTAAACATTTTCAAAATAGGTATTTTTGAATTTCCGTGGGGTCTGTAGTGATTTCATTCTTTTCATTCCTTATTGCATGAATTTGAGTTCTTTCTTTTTCTGATAAGTTTGTTAAGGGGTTTATCAATTTTATTTATTCTGTTGAAGAACCAATTCTTTGATTCACTTATTTTTATAGTGTTTTCTTCATCTCAATTGCATTAATTTCTGCCCTAAACTTTATAATCTCCTCCCTCCTTTGGGGTTTTGGTTTGGCTTGTTCTACTTTTTCTAAAAGTTTGAGGTGTAGCATTCAGCTATTTATTTGTTCTCTTTCTGTTTTCTTTATATGTGAGTTCATCACTATAAATTTCCCTCTGAGGACTGGTTTCATTGCATCCCACAGATTCTGGTAGGTTGTATTTGCATTTTTGCTTGTTTGTAGGTATTTTTAAATTTCTTCTTTAATTTCTTGTGTGACCCATTGGTTGTTCAGGAGGTTGTTGTCTAATTTCCAAGTGTTTATGGGGTTTTTCGAGTTCCCTTTGTCATTAATTTCCAATTTCATTGCACTGTGGTCAGATGATATGCATGGGATAATTTCAGTTCTTTTGCATTTAGGTAGGTATGCTGTATGGGCTAGAATGTGGTCTATTTTAGAGAAAGACACATGTGCACCTGAGAAAACTGTGTATTGTGATGTTGTGGGGTGGAACACTCTGTATACATCTACTCAGTCCATTTGTTTGCACCTTGGTTCAGGTCTGTTATTTCTTTGCAGAGTTTTAGTCCAGTTGACCTGTCTATTTGCGTCAAAGGGGTGTTTAGTTCCCCTATTACAATAGTGTTGTTGATTATTTGGTTCTTTATGTCTGTTAAGATTTGACTTATAAAGTTTGGTGCTCCAGTATTTGGTGCATAAATATTTAGGATTGTTATCTCTTTCTCTTGCAGCTTTCCCCTACCTAGCGTGTAGTGGCCTTCTTTATCTCTTTTGATTATTTTCGGATTGAAGTTTACATTGTCTGCAAACATAATAGCTACCCCTGCTTTTTTCTGGGAACCTGTTGCACAGAGGATTGTTTTCCATCCTTTAATTTTCAGTCTGTGGATTTCCTTTTGAGTTAAATGGGTTTCCTGTATACAGCAGATGGTTGGATTTTGTTTCTTAATCCACTCTTCCAGTCTGTTTCTTTTGACTGGTGAATTGAGGCCATTTACATTAATGGTTATAACTGTTATATGTTGGCTTATTTTTGTCATCCTATTTACTTGCTGCTTTCCTATTTTTGCTGTTTACTTGCTTGTTCTGCTTGAGGGTGCCTTTCTTTTCTTGTTCTTGAGATTGTGGTCTTTTTTTTTTCTCTGTCTAGAATATCTTTTACTACTTTTTGTAATGTTGGCTTGGCACTCATGAAGTTCTTCAGTTGTTCTTTGTCCTGGAAATATTTTATTTCTCCGTTGAATTTGAAGGATAGTTTTACAGGATACATCAGTCTGGGTTCAAAGATATTTTGTCTCAGAATTTGTAATACCTCGCTCCAAGCTCTTCTTGATTTCATGGTTTCTTTTGAGAAGTCTGCTGTGATTCTAATGGACTTTCCTTTATAGGTGATCTGTTTCTTTTCTCTATCAGCTTTTAATATTGTGTTCTTTTGCCCAACGTCTGGGATCTTTACTATTATATGTCTGGGTATGGTTTTATTTGGGTTATGGCTCATTGGGGTTCTATATGCATTGATTAACTACACTTCAGTATTTTTACCATGCTTTGGAAATTTTCTGCTATTATTTCTGTAAATATTCTTTTTATATCATTTTTCTTGCTTCCTGCTGCTTCACTGACTCCTATTACTCAGATATTCTTTCTTTTTGCTTCATCTGGCAGCTGTTGGATTGATTTTTCCAGGATCCTTGATGACTTTAAGAGATCTTTCCTTTCACGGTCACTAGCTGCCTTGCTGTCTTCAAGATCTGAAGTTCTATGATCAGCTTCATTCAAGCGGTTTTGCAAGCTTGCAATGAAAGATTTATTTCTTGGCAATCTCTTTGGGTCTGTTTCATGTGTTTTAATTCATTCCTAAATTGCTCATGTAATGATTCCATTTGTTTCCTATGTTCTTCTATTCTTTTATCTGTTTATTCTCTATATTTGTGGAGCATTTCTTCCATTATTATTTTCACTTCATTTTTTGCCTGAGAGATTATTTCTGCTTTAATCTCTTGTATGGCCTGATGGAGTTGTTTCTTTACTTCAGATGCAATCATTTCAGAAATTGCAGGTTTGTGGCTTCCTAGTTCTCCTGTATCATTCATTCCTGGACTTGTTCTGGGTGGGGTTGAGTTCTGAGACTGCATTTTGCTCGTTTGTCTTGTCATTTTGGATGTCAGATGAAAAGTGTTGAGCTATGAACTACCCAGGTAGCTTACAGAGGACTCTAGCAACCCTAGTTTACCTGGATATCAAACTTATCCCAACATGGTAGCAAACCCTGAATCACTGGGACCTGGAACCCCAGACAATTGCTGGGATGCCAAGCTCAGAGCCCATGTGCAATGGTAGGGGAATGTTGTCTCGCCACGCAGACCACCGGCGCAGGCCTAAATTGGCGAGAGGTCTACCAGAAAGGCTGCTCCTGTGGCACCGTCAACCTGGGCTCCCTCTCTGCAGCAAAGTCTCGCATGTGTAGCCACTCTAATAGCACCCAGGTGCCAGGCTCTTTCCCCTGGAAAGTTTTGCTGGGCAGAGCACTGGCGCGGTCCTTACCCGGCTGGAGGTCCATGGGGAAGGCTGCTCCCATAGCTCCGCCAAGCTGGTCTCGCTCTCTGTGGGAAAGTCTCGTGGGCGAGGCTGCTCTAATGGTGCCTAGGGGCCTGGCTTTTTCCCCTGGACAGTTTCGCTGAGCAGAGCACTGGTGCAGTCCTTATCCAGCTAGGGGTCCATGGGGAAGAAGCTCATGAAATGTCTTTACAGCTTGAGGCCATTAAAAATCCTGTGATGAAACCAGTTGTGTGGAGTTCCTGCTCTGTTGTTTGAGATATTCTGTGATGATGCCTCATCAGGGAGGTTTAATGTACCAAACCTCGTGTCTGTCTGACTCTCTGTTCTATGTTTTCTTGCATGGGTTTTAGAATCCAGCCTCTCAGTACTCTAGCGATACAGGTATTGCCCTCTCTCTGCAGTGTTTCCCTATTCATGATGTTTTAATCACCTCAGGTTAGTTAGATCCTTAAGGAACATAACCCAAATCCCACTGCCAGAGGGAATCACTGGAAAAGAAGCACAAATGTTAATTGTGTATGCTAGGCCAAACACTTCTCACACTCCTTCAAAATGGGAGAGAAGAAAATATCTCCAAATTTATTTAGGAGGGACACTGTACCCTGGTACCTAAGCCAGACAAGTGTGTACAGGAAAATTATAAGCCAGTATCCCTCAGAAACATATCTGAAAAAATTCTAAACACAATATCAGCAAGCTAAACTCAGCAATACATTGCCAGGATCACTTACATGATCGTGTGGAGTTTATCCCTGTGATGCAATGATGTCTGAATACATTCAAGTCAGGAAATGTGATGCAGCACATTAACAGGATAAAGGGGTAAGCACCACGTTATCATCTCAGCCAATGCAGAGGGAACACTTGATAACATTAAGCATCTTTTTATGATAAATACTCTAGATAACATTGGCATGGAAATGTAAGTCAACACAATAAAGGTCATTATCACAAGCCCATAGCTGGCATCACACTCAGTGGTGAAAAGCTGAAAAAGCCCTTTACATTAATGTCAGAAATAAGACAAGGGTACCCACCCTCACCACTGCTACCCAACATAGTGCTAGAAATGCAAGTCAGAGCAGTTAAGCAAGAAAAAGAACTGAAATTCATCCAGACTGGAAAGTGCAGAAGAGGGAATCATTCTTCAGACATGATCAAAAGCTGTTAGAACAAATTCAGTAAAGTTGCAGAACCCAAAACAACATACAAATTATTAGCATGTCTTCACACATGCAGTGAACAAAAGAAATCAAGATAACAATCTCAATTATGAGCCACAAAAAAGTAAAATAAAAACTTAGTTGTCCCTTTTCTGGGAGGTCTTGTCCTCGTTTCAGCAGCCACTGTGGCTTCTGCATGTGAACAACCCTCACAGTGCCACACGACAGGACAGCTACAGTGCAGAATCTGCCTGATAAGCAGGCAGGTAGGAAAAATGGAAGGAAGGAAGGTTGGAAAGAAAATAGGAGACATTCCCTACACATTTGATCTCCTGCCCACAGTGGATGGTCCAATTTCTGGCCCCTCTCTCAGGGTACTGGGATCATGAGGATATTTACATCACTAAGCCCAGTGTACACTGGGGTCAAGGCCTATCTTTCTGCCCAAGACCTGAAAGTGAAGCACAAACAGGTGCCCTGTCTTGGCAGGAGGTTCTCCATCCTTACAAGCTAGTGGGAATCTTACATTGTTCTATTTGTCTTTCTTTTTTAAATTCTAGCCCTTGGACAATAGCAGGGAGGTGTAGATGGGTAGGTAGAAAAGAATTGTGAGAGCAGTCATTCCCAAGGTAGCCCTCTGCAGGTGTCGATATCCGAACAACTATTGCTGGGGCCACTTGCCTATGCTATGGACTGCCCCAGCCTCCCTGACCCCACTCAGGGGCCCATGTGTGCTTCTTTGCCCCACTCTGGGCTTGCCCAACCCCAAACCTTGCCCTGCTTGAGTCTCTGTGCCATCACTGAGACACTGTGCCTGACACCCACCCTTAGAGGAGGACAGAGTTCTTTCGGCTCACGGTTTCAGAAGTTGCAGTCCATGGTGGGCTGGCTCCTATGAGAAACAGAAGAGTGGAGGATGCAGCATGGAAGAAAGCCGCTCATGTTATGGCAGCCAGGAAGCTGAGATGGAAGGGAGGGGCCAGGGAATTTCCCTTCCAGGTCACACCCCCAGTGAACTGACTCTTCAGACCAGGCCCGCCTCCTAACAGCACAGGCAGTGGATTAATGCACTGGTGACTGGATAAGAGCACCGGTCAAAGATGAAGTCATTAATAAATCATATAGTATGTCACTGAGAGTTAAACACAGTGAGTACAAGATGAGAATGCACAAAAATCAAGACTCCACCTGCTAACCACAAAGCCGTGCTGGCTATAACATGAACGAGGAATGGAGCCACCCGCAGATCGGCTCTGGGTCCCCCTGAGGGGCAGCACACTTGTGGAACAGCCCTGGGTTTTGCTAGTGAGGGTATCAGTCAGCAGAAGCAGGCCTCAAGTTCTCCTCTGGTGGATCATTCATCTGATGATCACTCACCCTTGATGGCTGCTCAAGTTACCTCTCACAATTCCTGAGGATGAAAAATTCATGCTTCTCACCACAGTGGTGATGTCAGTGAGCCAAAAAGTATTTACTGAATTTAAAGCACATAAGTAAATAACAGCAGGAAGGAGCAGACCTGACCATTGGATCACTTGGTGCAAAGCCCGGGGTTTGGCATTTTATACTCATCATTTAGCCCATCTATCCATGGAGGACAATGCATAGCTTGGCCTTTTGTGTTTTGTCTGTCTGTCTGCTATCCTCACGTGACTGATAAGGAAATAGGGCCGAAAGGACACACTTCACCTGCCCAAATGCCCAAGGCCACACACCCAAAACAGCAAGGCAGGATTTCAGCCCAGAACCATTCCGAACCCCTTGGCCCTTGCACCCGCCTGCTATGGGCATAGGGACATGGGGAAGCACAGGCCTTGTTGCCTCCAAAACATCTCTAACATCATCACTAACGCTGATGTGGAGGAGATTGAACACGGTGCAGTAAAGCCCGGCAGCCAAATAAAATCTCTCTGGGACCTGCAAACCACTGTGAAGAAGCAAAAGGATCTCCAGGGGTCAGGAGGGAACTGTGAAGAAAACTTTAAACAGTAAAGGTGGAGAAACTTCATGCAGTGCAGAAAGAGGGATGAAGCAGCCTGGAGACCTCACTCTGGCTCCTGGGCTGGGGCCTGTCTCAACTGAGCCCCAGGGAGAAACCGTGGATCGGGTGGGCCATGCTGGTCCCTGGTGCTGTAGCATGAACTAGCAAGGACACACAGGCTCAGACCAGGAAGGTGGCCAGCAGGGTCCCCTGGCCCCCAGCACAGGAGTCTGTGGAGGAGTCCCTCGGGCACCAGATCCCAGGGGTCTACAGAACCCCAGGGCCCTCACAATGTGTCCTGTACAGATTGATCTGGACCAGCAGACCCACGCCCAACGTCGTCCTGCCCCTCAGAGGTGCCTAACCATGCCCGGTCCCCGAGCCCCTCCCTTTAGACTTGAAAACCCAAGACAGCCATGAACATGTTTTCTGAACCTCAATATTTTAAGATTATTCTTTTTCCAATTTTTTAAAAACAAGTAGTGAGACTTTGATGTATAACTTTAGGCAAGAGTATCACATAAACATTTGTTTCCCTGAAATTTAGTTTTATAAATACATGCTAACCATTGCATTTTGTTTTCATCTTTGTTCAAATTGCTGTTAACTGTTTTGAAGGCAAACTCTTAATTTGTGTGTGGGGTGTGTTGGGGGTATGATACTGGAGATTTAACCCGAGGTGTTGCATTGAATTACATCTCCACCCCATCCTCTCCCTCCTTTTTTTGAGACAAGGCCTCCCTAAATTACCCAGTCTGCCCTTGAACCTGTGATCCTCCTGCCTCAGCCTACTGAGTAGCCTGGATTACAGGCACCACTACACTCAGCATTAGTAGATTAGTAACAGATGTGGAAGATAACCATTGAAATATCTCTGACTTCTAATCACAATGAAATAAAATTTCAGTGTCTATCTCATAGTTAATATTAAAAAGAAAGAAACTCTTAAATAAGTGAAACACACCAGAGTTTATCTGAGCAAAGAAAATAAAAATTCCCCTACGTAGCAGCCCTCAGACCCAGAGAAGGTTCAAAGAGCTGGAGCATGCAGTGGGAAGGGCAGCAACTGTGAGCTGAACCGAGGCACAAACACAGATCCGCCGGTTATGAAGTCAGCTTAATTCATAACTCTGCACTCGACGAGGCCAGTTCCTGTAACTAGCTGAGCCTCAGCTATTTGTCAAAAGACTGTAGTCATTGTCTGGGGTTCCAATCTCTATTCTTTGTGTTAAATGTTTGGCAAAGTTGAAGAAGGGTTGTGTCTGGAGTTAGATATCCTGTCTCTTAGCTGGGCTGGGAGTATAGTTCAGTGTCATAGAACCTATCCCAAAACTTGAGTTGACCTGCTCAAAACCACATATGAATGGTGAAATGAACAACCATCACTGCAACAAAATAGCATAGAACCAGATGCAGTAATAAAGTAAAGACCAAGTATAACTGCAACATCCACAACATTAACAACAGGATAGGCATGGACAGAAGTAAAAGCCAGGCTTGGTGGCACACGCCTATAATCTCAGCATTCAGGAAGCTGAGGCAAGAGGATCATTGTGAGTTTGAGGCCAGCTGAGGCTACAAAGTGAGCTCAAGGCCAGGCTGCACTGCATAGCAAGACTCTGTCTCAAAAACACAAAAAAATTAAAAAAATAAAAATTGATTAAAATATAATTAATTAAGAGAGACAAAAACAGGAAGAAGAAAGCACAATATGTTAAAAGTGAAAAAGGAGAAAGCAGAAGAAAATAAATAGTAAAACCCTCCAAAAAAGAAAGTGAGCAAGACAGAATCAAGGAATGTAAACATTAGAAGAAGGGAAAAGAGAAATAGAGCAAGAAAAATTAAAATAGAATGACAAGAAAAAAATTAACCAGTGTGGTAGCACACATTTGTAAGCCCAGCACTTAGGGAACTGAGACAGGAAGATTACTTTGAGTTTAAGGCCAGCCTGGGCTACATAGCAAGTTTAAAGCCAGCCTAAACTGCACAGTGAGAACCTGTGTCAAAAAATAAAAGAAACACGCACATAGACATAGATATATTAATCAATCAGAAAATTTTATAAAGTCCTAGTAAGACACTAAAGGATTGTCTCTCTGTGCTGAGGTGGTCAAGCATGCAGACAATAGTGGACACCCATGCCCAGTGCCAATCTGCACTTCTCCCTCTGCCTTCCTGGGCTGTGTACTCCTCAGAGAAGAGCTGCCCTGGGAGTCATTTACCCTTTCCCTCTCATATTGGTGGTCAGGCTGCCAGCTGGAGTTGTCTGGAACCAGAGCTCCTTGAAGTGAATCGGCTTTCCTGCTCACTGCCACAAAGCAGCATGGAATGAGCTTTTGCTCGGAAAGACTCACTCAACACACTCCCAGGACTGGGCTGATGCACTGCTGCTCATCTGCGTCTGTAGTGCTCTTTGAGAAGCCAACTTAGAGTAACAAACTGCCCCAGTGGAGAATATGCAGCTGGTGCCACACAATCCACTGCCCATAACTGGCCTCCTGAGCCAAGTCCCAACATGCAGTCATATATAGTTGCTCAGTCTCCAAACCCACTTTATCTGGCTGCTCATGCCACCAGTCTTAGAGTGAAAGTGACCTCCACTCTCTGCCGTATCTCTGACTTGGGTGCCCTTGCATGTATTCTTCAGTGGGGCTGTTTCAGTGCCATCATGTTTGTGTCCTATGAACACAGATAAAATCTTATTCTGTTTTTTCACAAAATGTAGCACATTATGTCCTACTTCACATTTTATATTTCTACCATTTAGGAACATATTCTACACTATTTTATTATTCAAAATATTAATATATGTTCCTTTGATATTAAGATCAATGAGAAGAAGTGGGCCTCAGAAGATAGAGATTTGCAATTATATCTTTCATAAAAATGAAAGAGCCCCTTTAAGGAAATGGGTGGGAAGTTATGTGGAGAAGGACATTCTTTAGTTAATCTTTCAATGTATTGCCTTAGGCATAACCTAGCCTCCACTGTTGCATTCTGGAGGAAGTCTAGCAGAAGCTTTGTAAGCCCTGGCATCGACACTAAATGTTTTGCTGTTTTGCTGTGATATGCAGAAAGGAATGGTGACATGGTGGCTACCTAGTCAAGTCTCAGGCCTGTGGTAATTGAGTTGTATTGTTCTTGCTAAAACGGTTGATAGCCACCCATTAGCCCAGTTGTCTCTTTTGTTTTATCTCAATAAAAGGTCACTGAAAATGTGATTCGAGGCTGCAGACCAAGAGGCTGTAACCCCCTGATCCCAGAATATTGTCTCTCTTATATTTCTTTTTCTTCTTACTTTTTTATTCATCCACGGGTACCTCGTACTTGGGACCTGTTAACCCTGGACAGAAATGGATACTAGACCAACAAAGTTATATTTCAAAAATTGAGATAAAAGCTGATGTTCAAGCACAGAACTATATCACACTTGATGATGAATGTGCCCTCTGTGTGCAGATTTGCTGCATAAAGAAACATAGCTCCATACCTCTACACAGTCACCCACTGGCAGTTACTTTGACTCTAAACCTAACCCTTTAAGAAATAAATATAGTATCATAGCAGTAAATATAGTATCTCTGTGAGTTTATAAGAAGGTAGCTTTTCAAATATGAAATAGCCTCACTGATATATTTAGTGGGTTTTGCTTTTTTTTTTCTTTTTTGCATTCTTTCCCTGGAGAACCCATCAGAACATATAGAATACAATTTAACTGTAATGTGTATATCTGTGTTCACATGAAATCAAAGTAGTACCTTTGTGGTGGTGTGCTGCATCCTGTGTGGCCCTTGAAGTTCCTGGGGGGGGGAAGGATGGAGAGAGGATGGGAGAAATAAAGATAAGAGACAAAACTGAGGTCAGGTGGAGCCCCTTCTTTCTGGATGGGAGGAAAGGAAACTGCTCCGCCACTGTAGAGGCATTTTTTTATACATTTGACAAAGTTAGTGTCATGTGACACAAATATGCCTGGCAAGTGATTGCTTGGATTGTCTTGGACTTGGTGTACCCTGGACTGAAGCACCTTGATCACGTGGCTTGACTCAGGTGCTCTTTGTTCTTGGATTGGCCTTGCCTGACTCCTCACATGTGTGATCAATGTCCAGCCACTCCCCACAGTGGTGTGTGACTGGAGGTCCTACAGTATGGGAGCATAGCTTCATACAGGCTGGGAACTGAGGGGAATCAAGGCCAGCAGGCCCTGCAGCAGGGGCCGCGCTAGACAGCGAAGTGGCAGTTGGGATCCAGGACCATCAATATTAGTTGGGCCACTGCAGACAGGGTTTGTGGGGCTGTCCTTGTCTCAGATAAGTCCCCTGGGGGCCCAAGCATATGCAGGGGTCTTCAGGACCAGATGTATCTCCCATGGGATAATATCAATTCCTCTGCATTTACCTAAGCATATTATATGAATTAATATGCGGTCTGTTTTGGATAACATCCTATGTGCAGCTGAGAAGAGTGTGTATCCTGATGTTGTGGGGTGGAACACTTTGTTGACCTCTACTAAGTCCATTTGTTCACAGGTTTTCTCAGTTGCAAAATTTTTTGTTGATTTTTTTTTGTCTAGTTGAGCTGTCTAATTGTGAGAGTGGGGTATTAAAGTCCTCCGTTAAAATTGTGTTAGTGCTTATTTGATCTTTCATATCTGTTAGTATTTGTTTTATGTTGTTGGGTGCACTGGTATTTGGTGCATACATATTTATGATTATTATTTTTTTATTTTTAAAAAAATAAAAGCACAAAAACATATTAACAAACAGGCACAAATTAGCATAAAAAATAGTACAATCAAAACGGATCTACAACACCCCTGGCCTACGCCCTCGTCTCAGCATTCGTAGCTTCAGCTTCGGAGACCCATTGCCCAGCTGCAAGGGGTGGGGAACGGTAATGCTGGAGCCACATGGTCTGGACCCGCCCCCACCCATAGCACGTCGAAAGGGTGGAGCCAGGCGGTCCGCTGTGAGCATATGTGCTTTCCCACCTCCAACCATGGCAGTTTGTATACACCCCTGTATGTTATAGTATAGTCTGAGGCAGCTCTATCTCTTCCCAAGGTGAGAGTCCAAGGATATAGATAAACCCAGGAGTACAGTTATTATCACAGGGAAGATAATTGATTGAGTGGTAGGGCAACGGAGATGAGGGAGGAGAAAAAACGAACTGATCAAAAGGGCCATCATCTGTGTAACCTGAGTAACAAAGATGAAGGTAACATTATGTAGGACAGCATCCAGAGCTA
>PVLD010017833.1:0-28600 GCA_004027595.1 Dinomys branickii | reverse complement strand
CTTATGGCTTTTCTGGTTCATATGTCTCCATTCTTTTGTCTTTAAAATAAAATTTAAAAAAAAATAAAATAAATTAGAGACCAAAACAACAATGGAAAAAAAAAAAAAACGGATCTACAGACAAGGTGACATGGACTCAACAGTGGTTGTTGCTTTACCCATCGATATCTTCGAAGTGTATATATACGAACCCAGATACAGACATGCAAAATTGGTCAGACAATTAATCCTCTCAACAACAGAAAATCAGAAAAAACAAAAAACCAAAGACAAAAAGAAACGAAAAAAAAAAACAAGAAAAAACCACCAATAGTTGCTGCTTTGCATATTGATATCTTCGAAGTGTGTGTTCAGGATAACACATACAGACATACAAGACTGATCAAATAACCCGTCATCAATTATTCCTTAGCATTAAGTGATGTAATACAATAGTAGAATCATGTTAGCCCTCCTGCATATATGTATATTCATATATACATACATACATTTTTGTCTCTTTCTTTTCTCCTTTCCCTCATCCCACCTGTTCTTTGTTTTGAACAGATTTCCTTCATGTCTCTTATTATCTCTTCTTCTTGGAGCCTTCCCTTAGCAAATATATAATGATCTTCTTTGTCTCTTGATTAGGTTTAGCTTGAAGTTCACATTGTGTGCAAGTAGAATAGCTACCAACGTTTTTTTCTGGGATCTGTTCCATGGAGTATTTCCATCCTTTGACTTTCAATCTATGAATTTCTTTTTGAGTTAAATGTGTTTCTTCAGTGCAGCATATTGTTGGATCTTGCTTCTTGACCCATTTATTCTGCCAGTCTGTTTCTTTTGATTAGTGAATTGAGGCTACTTACATTGGTGGTTATAACAGATATGCAAGGGCTGGGGATATAGCTCAGTAGAATAAGCGCTTGCCTAGCAAGCGCAGGGTCCTGAGTTCGATCCCCAGTACCGCAAAAAAAAAAAAAGTACTTTAAAAAAAAAATAACAGATATGCATTGGCTTATTTTTCATATTATTTTCCTATTATTTGTTCCCTCTCTTTGCTCTGTTTATTTGCTCGCTTGCCCTGTCTAGTGTCTCCTTTCTGTTGATGTTCTTGTGTTTGTGGTCTTCATTTTCTCTTTCTAATATAGCTTCAGAGCATTCAGAAGGGCTGATTTGGTGGTCATGAATTTCTTCACTTGTTCTTTGTCATGGAAATATCTTATTTCTCCGTTGATTTTGAATGATAGTTTGTGGGATACATCGATCTTGGCTGGAGGTTGTTTTCTTTTAGGGCTTGAAATAGCTCATGTCCCAACTTTCCTTGATTTGAGGGCTTGTGTTAAGAAGTCTGCTATTTTTCTGATGGGCTTTCCTTTATAGGTGACTTGTTTCTTTTCTCTAACTGCTCTTAATATTCTGTTCTTATACTGAACTTCTGGAATTTTGTTTATTATATGCCTTGGTGTAGATTTATTTTGGTCATGGCTTTTTGGAGTTCTCTATGCTTCATCTATTTGTATGTCCAATTCTTTATCCATGTTTGGGAAGTTTTCTGCCACTATTTCTGTGAAGAGGGTTTTTATGTCATTTGTACTGTCTCCATCTTTCTCATTGACCCCTATCAATTATTACTATTATATTGTTCTGTGCTTCAGCTTGTAGCTGTTGGATTGATTTTTCAAGACACCTTTTTTTGCATGGTTGTTACCTACAATTCTGTCTTCTAGATCTGACATTCTATCATTGCCTTTGTTCAATCTGTTGTGTATTCTTTCAGTGGAGATTTTTAATCTCTTGGATTTCTGTTTGGATCTGTTTCATGGATTCCATTTTTTTCTATGTTATGCATTCATGGTTTCCATAATTTTCCTACGTGCTTCTGTTTTTTTATCAGTATCTGCTCTAATGTCTTTCATTTTGATTGTCATTTCATTTTGTACCTGAGATATTTTTTCTACAGCCTTTTGCATTTGTCTGTACACTGTTGTCTGAACTCTCACTTCAGAGAGTTCCAGTGCATAGTGTCTGGTTTCCTCTATCTCACTGTCCTCTGAACTTGCTCTGGGAAGGCTGTGGATGTGGGATTGCATTTTGCTTTTGTGTCATCATTTTTATTTTCTGTTTTTTTATTTTACTTTGTTTTCTGTGTTGATGTTTGCTGATTTCTTATGGTAGATGGTAGATCATTTTATCACTAGTATTGAGGCTTCCCTAGGAAATGTCTGCTCTTCAGGGTTGCCTTCTAGATATAGATGGTTCTTTATGTCTATCCAAACAACCTACCTGCCCAGTTCGTTAAGGATGAAAGACTGCTATTTAACTCAGCACCCAGTCCTTTAGTATTGGACTATGGTGGTGATTATGACCCAATACAATCACAGTGTTTTCGTACAAGGAAGAAAAATTAATTGTAACATGTATGACATCCTGGCTAAAGTAGTAGTTTGCAATAGAAGTAGTGTCAAGTACATCCTAGCTACTAACAAGCTGTCATAAGTATTAACCTGATACATTTAACCATAGGACTAAATTCTACCATAATATAACAAAATTCAACATATATCAGAAACTTGTATGCAGTGATTTTTCCCCTTAATGCAATGAATTTACCCTGTTGCAGGGGGTGGGGATTAAATGGGGTAGGGAAAAAGCTAGATGAATCAGGTCAAATATTGTAGCAGCAAGGGTGGAAGCCAAAGGATGATCACCCAAGCTTTTCAGAAACTGTGGGACACAGAAGAGAAAGAAAGAAAAAGTGAAGAAGTATTGAAGTGAATCAGAAAGAGAAGAGACACTGTTTATCAAGAGATACTTGAGGAAAAGGAGAAAGAAAATGGGTGGGAGAAAATAAAAAGAAAGGTAAAAAACCTAAATAGTAAAAAAAAGACAACAAAAAAGAAAAAAAAAACAACCACACAGAAAGAGGATAATCAATCAGACAAAGAAAAATAAAATTAGTAAAATTCCTCTGGTGTTCACAGTTCTTCGGCAGTGTCCAAGTCAGATTCCAGAAATGTGCTGTGTATTCCAGCCAAATTTCCAGTGGGATTTGTACTGGGTATGGGGCTGCTCTTGGCCTCTAAATGTAGGGGTTGAGACTAGTCTTCCATTGCTCAAATTTCCTGAGAGCTCTTTGACATAAGATGGCGGCCCTGATCCCCCCCCCACCACTTCTATTCTGCAAGTCTGGGTGCCAGAGCACAATTCTGGATTTCCTAACAACTGCTGGCCCGTGTTCTCACTGCTGCTGCAGACTTCTCTACACTTCTGACTCCCCCGGGGCTGGTGTGTGTGCTATGCTGGGGCCTACTGTCTCTGCTCCTGTCTGGGCCAGCACGTGTGCTGCTGCTGGAGGCTGATGTCTCTCATCTTGCCTGGGCCAGTCTTTTTCTGTCCTGTTGAGACAAGATTTCAATATGCACTTTGGGCTGACCTTGAACTCACTTTGCAGCCCAAGTTGGCCTTAAATTCACAGTGATCCTCCTGCCTCGGCCTCCTGAGTTCTGGAATTACAGATTTGTGCCACCATGTATGGCCTTGCCTTTGATAATAATTTCTTCTCTGTTGTCTATAATCTACATGAATAGTGAACAACAAAATCTGTTATCTGGGGAGTAATTTTCATTTTTATGTTGCTGTTCTTTCTCTAATTTTTTGATATTGTGATCTTTGTTTTTCTTAATAGGTGTATTGTTTTTATATTCTTTTGAAGGACCCATTTCTGAGTCTCTGAAATAATATGTTGTACAATACCTTCTTTTTCATACATTATGAAATCCTTAATATTTAATAGAGCTTTTCATTTGATACATCTATTTTAAACATTTGTGATTTAGAGGCACCGCGATGCTCCTCACTTTTGGCTCCCTGCCCCTCCGCAGCCACCGCAGCCACCTCGCGTTCTCCTCCTGTGCGGGCCGCTGTGTCCTTGGCGGCGGAGGAGCCCTGGGCTATGTCCATGAAGTTCCAAGCAACCGCACGTGGCCCGCAGCCTGAGACTCTAAATGCAGGGGCTGCATAATACGAAGATGAAACACTCTTGCCCTGGAGTTGGATTATGGGGACTTAATTTTGGATGGAGCACTTAAGCTTTTCTGAGGAACTCTACCACTTACCAATCTAAACTTCTCATATGTAAATGTAAATGTAAATGTAAATGTAAATGTAAATGTAAATGTAAATGTAACAAGCTGTCCTTTATATAGAGTCCGGAGGATAAAAATACAGCCAATGTAAATGTTCACTATTGTTGCTTTTCTTATTTTTTTTATCTTTATAGTGAGAGAACTGTATGGCATAATGGATATTGTACCACCTTCAAAGTCAGATCTGTGGTTGGATTCTTGGACAATTACTTATAGGAATCTATAATTCAGTGTCTTCTGTAAAGGGATAGTTGTGTTACTTTCTGGTGTTGTGTGAAGTTTAGAAAGGACAATGTGACCGTAATTTCTGAATGGGGAAAAGAACACCCCCCAAACTCCAAAGCCACAGAACAAGTGACAGACAAGTAAAAAATATTTGCCACTTGTACTACAGGCAAAAGTACAACTTGACTCCTTTCCAAAGTGCTCCTAAAATTGTGAAGACAAAGACCAGTAACTTCATAGAAAATACATTAACAGTGGAATAAGCGCCTGCCTAGCAAGCGCAGGGTCCTGAGTTCGATCCCCAGTACCGCAAAAAAAAAAAAAAAAAAAAAACGAAAATACATTGAGAGGGTAGAGCAGCTATATTACAGAAAACAATGGAAATGCCATTAAGCATATGAAAAGATGCTCAGTCCCACTCAAAATAAGAAGAATAAAAGAGATTGTGTTTTTCACATAGCAGACTGCAGAAATCTGCATTTGACAACACACTCTGCCAAGGAGTTATGCACTGTTGACGGTGGATTTATCTACCAGCAACTATCAAAATGATGGCTGCACTCTACCCCTTACTCCAGAATCCCACTCGGAGGACCGACTCTATAAATACACCCACACAGGCATGGAAAGGCATGTGTGGAATTTACTCAGTACAGCATGGCTTCCAGCAGCAAAGCACTATATTTGCATAAAAACAAAACATTGCAAGTGACCACCAATAGAGGCCTGGTTCATGGCACAGTACGGTACTATGTAGTTGTGAAAATCAGAAACGTCCTGGTGTGAGATCTCCAGAATACCTAACTGAAAAACCAAGGAGCTGCATTGTGTAAATACTAAGCTATTTTTTACCTATCAAAGATGAAAAATATGAGCATATATCTGCAATTATATTTTTATGCAGGTATTTTGGGATAGTGATCCAAAAGCTAATAAAAACTGTTACCCACCATGGGCATGCATATGGGGTGGGGCAGGAATGGAGTGAAGCTAAAATTTTTTAATATATACTTTTTAAAACATGTTGCTTTGACTTTTGGACCTTGTGAAAATACTATCTATTTATAGGATAGTATGTGTGAATATTGCCAATAAAATAGTAAGTCCTCCACCATGTAATTTAATCTCCTTCTAAGGTTCAAGAAAATGCCTCAGGATTAATATAAATACTCTACAAACAATAAATTACTCAAACCATTTTTTAAGATTTGTGATTTAATCTCTAATTCTTAGGAATATTTTAAACTTGATTCTGTGGTTAGTTTTAAATTTCATTTCAATAGTTGTGAGAGCTTCCTTCCCGTGATTTGTACTTTAAACATAGTAAGTTTTTTTGTTTCTCTTTTTTCACTTATATTTGTACATACTTTCAGTACCTAATAATCACATACATTGCATTGAACTTGTTCATGTCCACCACACATTTCGGTTTTCCCCCTAGAAATTAATTCTTTACCGTTGCTTTGAACATGTTCTATTTGGGTGAGTATTTCTTGTGATTTTGAGAAAACTGTGCTCTGTAGTTATTTGATAAAGTGTTATGGAATATCCAATGAATCCCTGCAAAGCACGTTAGTTTTAACTGTTCCCTCATAGATTTTTCTTCCTTCGTCAGCTATCTACTGCTGGAGTTGTTTTGACATCTTCAGACACAGTTGTGAATCATAGATTTTTCTCTTCATATTCATGTTTTCTCACTTGTAGTTTGATATTTTGTTCAATGCAATCTGTATTGAGGATTGTTCTTTTTAGAGAACTGCCTTTTATATCATTATGTGATCATTGTAATCATTTACTTTTAGGTACAAATTCAATAATGTCAAGTTAATATAACGTCTACGGTTCTCTCCAGTCAGTGGTAGACTACTGTGTGTTTTCATATACCTTTCTAGGTATTCTACCCTCATCGATGCCAACATAACAACTATTGCTGCCCCAGGGGGAATAACAGGGCGACATGACCCAGAGGCGTCTAGACACGGATCAGCTCTGATAGCTGTTTCCTCTTTCTCTGACAGTCTAACTTGTCCTCCCAATGGGCACTTGTCCTTCTTGCTTGGGTTCTATGTGTCTCCTGTTTGCAACCATGCTGCCTTGCTTCGTGGTGCCCAGTGTGTGAGTGGAGTGTCATCTTTCCATACGAATGCAGACAGAGATAAATTAGTGTTCACTTTCTTAAAGCTAATTTAGTGTTTAAATATTTTATAATATATTTTATTTTCAAAATTATTGATGAAATTTAACAATAATAACAGTGTAAATACAGTGGACCCCAGAAATTCATGACAGTTATGTTCCTAGATCAGCCTCGACTTGTGAAAAACTATGAATTTCAAATATGGTCAGAAAAATGCCTATAAATGCCTATTTTTGTAGTTTAAACACTAAATATGCAATGTTGTCCACAGTTATGTAATTTAATCTCATAAAATACTGTATTAATAAAGGCTCAAAATACCTGGTGCATTTCAGCAGCATCTTAGGGATGTTAGGCTTCAAGAAGAACAAAACTGAAAACAGTGGAGACAGCTACATGCAACACAGCACCCTGTTCTGATGCAGGAACGCTGGTGCACTTGCAAGGGATGGGTAACAGGGCAACAGCCAGTTAGCAGCAAGCAGAACTGGATAACATTCTCGGATTGGCTACTTACAAATCTCCTGCCAAAGAAACAACTGTGGAAGGTACATGTGGTCTCTACAAAATTGCAAGAGTTTCTGAGAACAATTATTAGGTTCTACGGAAAAACCTGGGAATAATTGAGGCTATGAATCCCAAACCACAGCTATAATGGTTGATACATTGTGTCAACTTGAGAAGTTTAGAATTTTAACTATGTGACTCAGCAGGGGGCCAGGTTCCTCACTTTGTAAAAATCTTGAGCCTGTGCAAGAGGCGGGCATGCAGATGGTGTGAGTGTTATATCCACACTAGGGCAGGTATCCTCCTTACAATATAAGAGGAAAAGAGGCTTGCTCTCTCTCCTTTTCTGTTCTTGTTGCTTTTGCTGTCTTTTGCTGCCTTGAACTGTTGCCCCTGTGTCATGCCATCCTGCCTTGGAGCCAGCTGATTAGGGATTCATACTCCACAAACTTTAAGCTAAGTAAACCTTTCTGTCTTGGTTACTTTTCTCTCGTTGCTGAGACAAAATACCCAACACCCGAAATGAAGGAAGGAAAGGTTTATTTAGCTTACAGTTTGTGGAGGTTTCAGTCCATACTTGGCTGTCTCAGAGGTAGAGTGGCACATGGCAGAGGGCAAATGTTCATGGCAGCAGAGCACAGCAAAAACCACAAGAGCAAAAGGGAGGAATGGCTGCAAGCAACCTCTTTTCTTCCCTTACATTGTAAACAGGCTAACCCCACCCAGGGGGCATGCAGCACTCATACAATCTCCACGCCCTCCTCTTCCACAGGCTCAGGATGTACTAAAGTAAGCACCCTGGCTTCCTGCTGAATCACTCAGCCAAACCTCTAGATTCTGCAAGTTGACACAATGTATCAACCATAACACTTTCCTTCCTTAATTTTGGGCATTGGGTATTTTGTCCCAGCAATAAGAGAAAAGTAACTAACACAGGATTTGGTACCAAGAGTGTGGCCATTGCTGTGACTATACTGGCCTTGTGGTTGAAGAGCCTTGGAAATGGTTTGTGGGAAGAGTGGAAAGATTTGGAAATGATTCCTGAAAGAGTAGAGCTTTAGGCTCTGCTTTAGGTTCTTCTGCATGGGAGATTCTTATCAGAGCTCAGAAGGCCAGAGGCTGATAGAAATCCTGCCAGTAAAGACTATGCTTAGGATGTTTCTACTGACAAGGACTGCTTTGGCTGTTGGACTCCAAACTATGTGTATTATGGCTTGGGAAAAAAGTTTGTCTGCATTTTCCTCATGTCCAGAGACTTTGCATAGGGCTGAGATTAAGAGTGGCAAACTAATTTATCTAGCTGAAGAAATTTCAAGGCACTCGACTGTTGAGGTGGTGGCATGGCTATTGTTGGGAGCTTTTAGCAAGATTTGTTGAGAATCAAGAGTAAAGAGTCCAGCAGGATGGTTTAACACGTTGTGAGTTTGGCCAGAAAGGAAGCTGTAGACTACAAAGATAGAGCAGAGAGATCTTGATTACTGAGAGGAATAGGAGAATAGAAAAGATGATCTGAGGGCATCACAAGAAGCAGCATGTTTCCGCTCTGTAGTTTCCAAATTGCAAAAGTGAAAAACTTTGCTCTGAAAAGAAAGCCACAAAGCACCATATTCCAGAATGGTAGTGGCACAGAAAATTTACTTATAAAAGAAGAAAATTTATTTCTTAGAATTAGATTCAGAGTGTTCAGTGATCCAGGCACTCAACCTCTACAGCCAAAAGAGAGGAAGGCCTGGCTACTGCTCCACTTGGCAGCAGGCCTTGGTATCATCCACATGGTGCTGGTTTTAGGTGCATGTAGAGTTGAAGAGTTGTGGGATTAAGAAGGCTTTCACTTCAATTTCAGAAGGTCTGGGAGGCCAGGCAGTGTGTCCCTGAGAGGGCAGTGTGTGAAGCTGTGAGTGTGAAGCCAAAGGTGCAGTGGAGACCCCAGAAGTTTGGAAAAGCCAGAAACGTGGATCATCTAAGGAATGCTGCAAGAAGAGAGCAAAGCAGGCCTAAGAGAGAAGCCATGGGGGCTATAACAAGGTAAGTACCATAGGGCAGAGACATCTAAGCCCTTTGAAGCTCACATCTGGCCACAGATTGCTTCAGATGGGGCACACTCCTCTGGATTTTGGACTTACTTTGGTCCCAATCCTTTGTATTCCCCTATTTGTAATTTTTAGGATGAAAATATTTGTCTTATGCTATTGAATATTGGAAGTGTTTAACTTTTCATTTGTACAGGAGCTTTCAGCCAGGACCTCTCTGAGAATACTTGGGATTTGGACCTTTCAGCAATGCTGAAATGGTTAGGACTTAGAGATAAACTAAAATGTCTTTTGCATAAAGGGATGTGCATGAGTCTTTGGGGTGGAATGATAGGTTCTAATATAATATAATGTTGACAGACTTAATTCTGGTTCTTAAGGATTGTTGTTTAACAATCCTATGTTGTAATGCTCAAGTTGTGTAATGATAAGAAGAAACATGTCTTTGTATCTGGAGACCAATTTTTGAAAATATGTCTGGTTACCAAGTTGACAAGTGGTGGATACATTGTAAGGTTGATACATTGTGTCAACTTGAGAAGTTCAGAAGTTTAACTAAGTAACTCAGCAATTTGACATTCTAGGGTGTAGGGAACATGCCCTAGTGTGGCTATTTACTGCCTAGGATGTTCTGATGGTAGATTCACTATGTCAACTTGAGAAGTTTAGAAGTTTAACTAAGTGACTCAGCAGGGGGCCACGTTCCTCACTTTGTAAACATCCTGAGCCTGTGCAAGAGGAGGGCATGGAGATAGTGTGAGTGCTACACCTGCCCTAGGGTGGGTAGTCTGCTTACAGTATAAGGGAGGAAAAGAGGCTTGCTCTCTCCCCTCTTCTGCTCTTGTTGCTTTTGCTGTCTTCCACTGCCATGAACTATTGCCCCACTAATATGCCAATCTGCTTTGGAGCTAGCTGATTATAGAATGACACCTCTACAAATTATTTAGCTTACCTCAATAAGCTAAATAAACTTTTCCTTTCTTAATTTTAGATGTCAGGTATTTTGTCTCAGCAATGAGAGAAAAGTAGCTAAAATAACAACTTTTCAGGGTACTGTATCCTGAGAATATTAAAAAAGTTTCACCACTGGGCCTTGAACAATGAATGAGAGAATCCAGGTGATTGAACTCCCACCTGACCCAAATCTCTCTTGCCCCATGGATAACCACTCTCCCAGTTTGCTGATTCTTCGTAAATTTACCATGTGTGATTTTCTATGAACAGTGTTCTTTAGATTCCTCCCTTGGAATTTTCAATAAGTGATTATCCTAGAAATTGTCCAGAGAAATATTTTCATGGTTTTTATTGAGTTTCTATTGTTGCTGTTGTTTTTACATCTCACTATTGTTGACAATTGCTGATGTGCAAATCAAGAGCAAAGTGCTTTCCCATCCATTCCATTGGCCATGTGGTTCCAGATTTTCCAACTTTACTTCTAAAGGATTACATCTATCTCTAGGAATAATAGTATGGTACTTTCTCTAGACAGTGGAAAGAAGTCAGTGGTCTGCTGATTTTGGTAAACTCTAAAGTAAAAGAATCAGTGTAGAGTGTATAATTTTTTTTATTCTCCATTTTGCGTAAGTCTACTTCCTTATTGTGTTCTTACACATTTCCATTTTTCTGTAATGGTTTTCTCAAAGAAGATTTGTTTCTTGCTTTGTATTTGGTATTTTCTCTTAAGTTAGATATATTGCAGTCATTTTTTGAAATTTGTGTTCATTGATCTTTACTTCCCATATAAAATTTTTATACTGTGTACACAGAAAATATTTCCTTCTTATCTTGTTTATTTCCCATGATTTTCATATATTTTAACTTATCTTTCCAATTCTGATAGTTTATTTTGTTGTGAGGAAATACTTTTTTCATATCTAAAAGTTATTTCACAATGAATTCTCAAGGCATTCAAATTTATCTTTCCTATATCAATATGTGACTTAATTACTGTACATAGAAAAGTATACAGGTTTTGAAGTATATACCTGTTTTTCTTTGAATATACATGAAACATTGTGATTTCCTCCAGAGACACATAACACCCGCTCTCTCATGAATCAATATTCTATATATATGTGGACTCATTGAAGGCTTTTTTCTTTTGTCATTCTCTCTACAAATAGTACTGTCTCATGAAATTTGGAGATGAAATTTGAATCTTTTATGCATATCATGTAAGCTGTCAACCTTCTTTCTTAAAAAGTATTGAATAGTTAGATTTTTATTATACTGTATGTCTATAAATTTTTAACAAATCAAAGATGTCATTTATAAGTAACTATTTTTTGATGTTATCTTTTTTAAGGGGAATTTAAGACAGGGTCTTATTGGAGTATATTTCAGACTGGCCTTAAATTTACTGTGTAGCCAAGGCTGGCCTCAGAATTCATGGCAATCCTCCATTGACCTCCCTGTGCAGGGACTATAGACATGCACCACCACACCTGGCTAAAATTTTTCTTTCATACCTAATTACTTTGTGATATATTGGTTTTCAATGCACATAATACATTTTATTCATCTCTTTCTCCTGGTTACTCTTCCGTGTCCCCCTAGAATTTCTTATATCTGAGTATAAGGCTACCATTTGGTGACACTGAGATAAAAGACAAAATGCCACCCTTTCCTTAGTTGCAATGTTCACATACTTGCTCCAGTAAAAATTTTTCAATTAATGTTTTAATTCTTCATAAAACTTATTTGATGTTCAATTACTTTTTATAAAATCAAATTCAAGTTTCAAAATCCTACATAAGGGATTAATTGTCTGACTAAATTTGCATGTCTGTATATGGGTTTATATATTTACACTTCGAAGATATCAATGGATAAAGCAATAACCACTGTTGAGATCATATCACCTTGTCTATAGATTAGTTGTGATTGTACTATTTTTTATGCTAATTGGTATCTGTTTGTTAATATGTTTTTGTACTTGTATTTTTAAAAAAATCCTACATAAGTACAATCAAAGAAAGAAAGATTTACCAGATGTGGTGGTTCACACCTTAATACCAGCCCTAGAGAAATTGAGGCAAGAGGACTGCTGTGGGTTCAAGGCCAGCCTGGGCTACACAGTGTGTTCAAAACCAGCCTGAACTGCATAACAATACCCTGTCTCCTGGCTCTGAATCAAGGCCAGCAGTTTTCTGTAGCTGTTGGTTTCAAGCAGGAGCCTAAAGTGGTATCTTTCTATGGTCTGTTGGCCATTTCAGAACTTTAGAAATGTAATGGTCAATTCACTAGAAAATAACAAATAACTAAATAAATTTTACGAGAGGACTTCAAGATGGTGACCAGGTAGGCAGCAGAGAGAGAACCTCCCAGAGGAATGCCACTCAGACAAAGGAATACAGGAATACAGCAACATGTGAAGGACAGAAGGGAAAGAGGTGGGTATCCTGAACTCAGGAGGGATCTGAAATGGGAATTGAAGCCCTCGGAAAAACTAAGCAAAACCTCTGCTGGAGGAAAGGATCAGAGATCCCCCTGGCGCAGTCTGGGGGGAGAGGAGAAGGAGGAAGTCACCACTCCAAGCACATCCATGGCCCGCGCCCTGGTTCTGGCATTTGCAGCTTCAGCTTCGGAGGCCCACGCTCACAGAAGCCTCCCGACTCGGCCAGGAGAGAGCGGAGTTCCGAGAGCTGGTCCAGGGCTGGAGAGGGAAGGGCACAGCCAGGAAAGGAGTCAATGGCGGTCGGGAGCAGTTGTCAAACCCATTGTGAGGATGAGAAGTTACTACAGCCACTGGGGCAGAGTCCCCACCCTGCAGCAACCTTCCTAATCAGCGCCTGGAAAGAATCAATGCAACTAGTACACAGCCCACCACGCCCGGCTCTGCGCCTGCCTCTAGGCGGTGGCCCCCTGCCTCTCAGCTGGGTGAGCGGCTACCTGAGGGGGGCAGCGGGGAATCTTGGTGGAGAGCCACGGTGGCTCCCAGGGATCCAGCTGAGGAGCAGACAGGGGCTCCAGCACCGCAATGGGAAGGAGATGCACATGGAGGTAGATCGCATGGCTCCACGCCCTTCTCACTCCAACATCAGGCAGGAAGCACGAGCTGGGTTGCCAGAACTCAGCTCCCACCCTGAACTCTCTCTGGGAGCACCTTGAGTCTCGGTGGCCTGAGCAAGCACCACCTGTTCCTGGCAACAATGGGATGAATCCACAGTCTTCAGGACTCACCCCAAACTATTAATGTGAGTACCAAGAGGGATCCTTACAGCTTGCACATATGAACCTTGCATGGACCCATAGCAACAGGTTGGATGCAAAGCAGCAGACTGGGAGTCTGAAAAACAACAACATACTCTATACAGCAGACCCAAGAAAATTCTCCAACTCTATTCTAGAACTAATCTTTAAACTCAGTTCATACCCTGAGCTAACACAGTGAGAATGGGCCGGGGAGATTTCAAGCCCTTATACCAAGCATCGTAAGTTCGTCCAATGCCCAGCTGCAAGGGGTGGGTAATGGTAATACTGGAGATCAGGAGGAGGGAGGAGGAGAAGAAAGGGCCTCTGGCATCAAGGCAACGGGACAGAGCTGAATGGGTCACTGAGGGCACCCTGACGGGGGCACGTGCCCCACGGCTGCTCCACTGAGGGCCCCGCGGCTGCTCCGCTGAGGGCCCCATGACTGCTCTGCTGTGGGCCCTGTGGCTGCTCCACTGAGGGCCCCGTGGCTGCTCTGCTGTGGGGCCCGCTGAGGGCACCCCAAGGACTGGACCCGCCCCCACCCATAGCATGGCGACAAGGTGGAACCAGGCAGTCTGCTGTGAACATAGGTGCTTTTCCACCTCCGACTATGGCAGTTTGTATACACCCATGTAAGCCATAGTATAGTCTGAGGTAGCTATGTCTCTTCCCCAGGAGAGAGTCCAGGGGTATAGATAAACCCAGGAATACAGTTATTATCACAGGGAAGAGGACTGATTGAGTGGTAGGGCAATGGAGATGAGGGAGGAGAAAATTGAATGATGAAATGGGCCATCATCTGTGTAACTGAGTAAATGTGAAGGTAACATTATGTAGGACACCATCCAGAGCTAATTCCCTTCTATGTTCTCTATAATTTGTATTTCCTAAATCGTTTTTGTATTAACAGAAGTGAAGATAACTTTATGTTATGCAGCATCCAGTGCTGATTCCCTACTACCTTCTCTATAATTTGGTATTTCCTTTAATGTTTGTGTGTTAACTAGTGTGAAGATGACATTATGTAATACAGCATCCAGTGCTAATTCCCTGCTATGTTCTGTATAATTTTGTATTTTCAATATTGTTTATGGCTTGTTCTGGTTCGTATGTCTCCATTCTTTTGTCTTTAAAATTTAAAAAAAATACTGCAAATCCCTGTCTCAAAAAAGACAAAAAAAAAAGAAGAAAAGAAAAGAAAAAAAGAAAGACTCAATGCCATAAATAATAAGATTTGAAAAAAGATATTACCTATGGTCTATCAAAACCATTCATTAGATATTCATTGGTCTCAGTGTTTTGTGGATGCTGATCTTGTAGGCTTCCTCTATGAGTTCCACATTACAGACAGTGCACAAGTGACTTTACAGTGACCCAGCAGAAAAACCAGTGCTCCTATTTTACTGTTGCATTAGCAATGAGTGGCAATCTAGCATCAGAAATGCTGGCTGAAAACATGTGCATGTACATAGATTTGATGACCAAGACACGGAGTTAATATTTGAAGGATTCAGTCCCCATTCAGCTTTTTTGTTTTCTCTTTTCTTAGATAGGGTCACACTATGCAGTTCAGATTTGCCTTTAACTTAATGTGTAGAACACACTAGTCTCAAATTCATGGCAAGTCTCCTGCCTCAGCCTCCCGAGTTCTTCAATTACAAACATGCACCAACACACCTAGCTCTCAATTCAACTTTTTATGAGATGAACTGAGATATCCCAGGTTGTAAGTCTCAATCTTTCTTCAAGAAGTATATTTATAATCATTTAGGCACCAATGACCTTTGAGGATGTAGCTGTGAACTTCACCAAGAAGGAGTGGGCTTTCTTACATCCGTGCCAAAAGAAGCTCTACAGAGATGTGATGAAGGGAACTTTTAGGAAGATGGTTGTTATAGGTAAGAATGGTATCACTTTCTCATTTATACAATCAGAGAGCATTGTTTGTTGCTCATTAGTGCAGTTTAGCTAAATAGAATGTGAAAGCATTCGGAAGAGTATCTCAGGCCTGGTTACATTATACCATGGCTGTAACTGAAATCTATCCATTTTTATGTAATTTATGTAATTATATCTGTAATGACATTTTTACGACTATAATTCAGGAAGAGCCTGGGATGACCAGGAAGTGGAAAAAGAGCACAAAAATTACTGGAGAAAACTAAGGTAATTTGCACTCAAAAGGAAAAGAAATGTTCCTCAAGAATCAATGTGTGAACAGAAATATCAGGAGGGGAACGTGGCCATGTTAAAATTTATTTCATCTCACAAATATTCTCCAAAGGTGTATATAGTTTTACAGAAATAGTCCAACATAGGAAACTGAGTAAGTACTGATATCATGCATCAAGTGACACTATCTGACATATAAGTATAAAAATGTTCTTTCATGATCACTTTCATGAAAACATGAAATTTTATTTAAGTATCATATGCAGATATATATGAAGAGAGATGAATTTTGAGTTTTGACAGAAACCCATCTTCAGGATATCTATGTATACATGTGAATATGAGATATTTAGTATCTAAAAAATTGCTAACTTTGATGCAGCATTCAAAGTACAAATGAATGCTACAGTTGTATTAAGAAGTGTTTCCAAGCCATCCTCCAGAGAACTGAGTCCATTCATGTTTTAAAGTTCTTAAAAATCGCCCTCCATTTCTGTTGGTGCAAATGGTAAATATAGCCACTATGAGAATCGTTATTCAGACCTCTCAAAAAGTAAAATAGAAGTTCCATTTGATCCAGGAACACCTCTTCTGGGAATAGTCCTGAAGGAGTTAAAATCATCATATTATACTGATAAATGTTTACCGTACTCAAAGCAGGACAATTTATAACAGCTAAGCTCTGGAATCAACCCAGGTGTCTATGATGGGATGCATGGATGGATTCCTCGTGATGATGCACTCCCAGTACTCTGGGAGGCTGGCCCAGCAGGGCAACAAGGTGAAGCTCAGTTTGAGCAACTCCATCATCAGTGGGACCCTCTCTCAACACAAGAAATACAAACACTGGAGACACAGTTCAGTGCTAAACCTCTGTTAATCTCCAGCACTGGAAAAGAGAAAAAATGTGCTATGTAATTAACCATAGAGATGAAAGGCACCATGTCATCTGCCAAAAGAAATGAGTAGGTTTTTATCATATAGTTAGGTTAAATAAGTCAGACACAGAAAGTGAAATGTCATATGGTTTCTCTTACTTGAAAAACCAAAAATATAAATTAAGGAATAAAATAAAGGAGCGGAGGTGCAATTTAAAAAGATTTACTTTTAGAGGTGGGGAAGACAAACGGGGAGAAGAGAAGGGCGAGAGTGATGGGGAAAGGTATCACAATGATCAGTGTGTGCCGTACGCATGCACCAATTGACCAGAATGAAACTAAGCCTTCTGTATTGCAGAATATACCAGTTTAAAAATTCTCAAGTGAAAACCACTCTTGGGAATGGCTGATTTGAAGGTATTCTCCAGGACATTTATTTATTTCATTGTCAGAATTTCTTTCCTTTTCTTGTTTTTGCTTTTGTTTGCCTTTTTCCCTTGAGACTGGGTCTTATTATGTAGTGAAAACTGGCCTTGAACTCACTTAAGTAGCCCAGGCTGGCCTTGAACTAACGGTGATCCTCCTACCTCAGCCTCCTGAGTGCTGGGGTTATAGCTGTCTGCCAGTATGCTCAACTGATTGTCAGAATTTCTCAGGAGGTATCAAACCAGAACTTGTGGTGCGTCATTCATAAGGAGACCCATTTTACTGCAACTGTTTTTTTTTTTCTTTACAGAAATGAAGAGGTAGAGAAATTCTATCAAAATAAAGGTTGGAATCAATATGAAGACTTATTCCTTTGGACTCCAGATGCTAATGTGGACATGAAACAAACTGGCTTAAAACCCGCTGAAAGGCTTGCTTTCCGGGAAACCTTAATTGGGCACTTGTCACGCATTGCGCCCATTATGGCTCTCACTGAACTGAAGATATCTGAGTACTTGGGCCTGGAAGAGAAGCTATATAAATGTAATGAACATAGAAGAACCTGTGGTGATTTGAAGTCCTTTCAGATGGATGCAAGGACAAAGATTGAAAAGAAACCCTATGAATATGATCACTGTGGGAAATCCTATACTGATCTTAGTGAAAGAACTCAACTGAGAGAGAAGACCTTTGTATATAAGGAAAACTTGAAAGTCTTCATCACACCCAGTGATGTTCACATACATGAAAAAAATAATAATGGGGGAAACTCTACAAAAGTAAGCAATGTGGGACAGCTTTCACCAAAAAAAAAAAAAAAAAAAAAAGTTACTTTTCAAACACATGAATTGCACACAGGGAAAAATCCAAACCCTATGTGTATAAGCAATGTGGGAAAGCTTTCAGTAAGTGTAAACATTGAAAACAACATGAAAGAATTCACACTAGGGAGAGACCCTATATATGTAAGCAATGTGGGAAAACTCTTAGTACACAACACTATTGTAAAATACATGAAAAAATCCACACTGGGGAGAAACATTATGTATGTAAGCAATGCGGAAATCTTTTAGTAAACAAGTTTGTTGTAAAATACACATGAGAGTTCACACTTGGGAGAAACCCTATGTGTGTAAACAGTGTAAGAAATCTTTTATTACACATAGTGATTGTCAAAAACATAAAAGAACTCACACTGGGAAGAAACTATGTATGTAAGCAATATGGGAAAGCTTTTAGTACATAAGCTTGTTGTGAAACACATGGAAGAATTCACACAGGGCAGAAACTCTATGTAAGCAATGGGGGAAACCTTTCAGCACACATACATGAAAGTGAGCATCAAATACATGAAAGAACTCACATGGGAGAAACTGCATAAAACAATGTGGAAAAGCTTTTAACACAGCTGATGATTGTAAAATACATCAAAGAACTCACATTTGGCATTAATTCTATGTATGTAAGCAATGTGGGAAACTTTCAGCATTCCAAGTGTTTGCCAAAGACAGAAAAGAACTCACAATAGGAAGAAATCGTATGTATGCAAGCAATATGGAAATGTTTTCAATACACATATGTATCATCAAATATATGAAAGACGTCTCACTGGGGATAAATATTATATATGTAAGCCTATTTTGAAAACCCTGTGAAAATTTCTTATGTAGTGAAGAACTGTAGGAATAGTTAATGCAAAAACTTGATGTCAATGTTTCTCCATAAAATTTTGAGAAATACATACATTATGTGTTTTTCAGTAAATCACTTAAATATCTGGATTATTTATCTGCAGCACTTAATACAAAAATATTGAGATGGTTCTTCCTAACCATGAGCAGGGAGTGTTTTTCCATTTATTGAAATCCTCTTTCATCTCTTTTTCAGAGTACTGTAGTTTTCATTGAATAGATCTTTTATCTTTTTTGTTAGATTGATTCCTAAATATTTCATTTTCTTGGACGCTATTGTAAAAAGTATGATTTCCTTAATTTCTCTCTCAGTCTGTTTGTTATTTGTGTATAGGAATGCTATTGATTTTTGGGTGTTGACTTTGTATCCAGCTACTCTGCTGAATTTGTCAATTAATTGAAGGAGTCTTCTTGTGGAGTTTTTGGGGTCTTCCATGTAAAGTATCGTGTCATCTGCAAATAGCGATAGTTTTACTTCTTCCTTTCCTATCCCTACTCCTTTTATTTCTCTCTCTTGTCTAGTTGCTCTGGCTAATGCTTCTAGAACTATGTTGAATAGGAGTGGTGACAGTGGACATCCTTGTCTTGTTCCTGACTTTAAAGTGAAAGCTTTCAGTTTTTGTCCATTTAGTATGATGTTGGCTGTTGGTTTGTCATAGATGGATTTGATTAAATTGAGGTAGAGGCCATCTATTCCTATTTTTTCTAGGGTTTTGAACATGAATGCATGTTGGACTTTATCAAAAGCTTTTTCTGCATCTATTGAGATGATCGTGTGGTTTTTGTCTTTGGCTCTATTGATATGGTATATTACATGAATTGATTTGAGAATATTGAACCATCCCTGCATTCCTGTAATAAATCCAACCTGGTCATGGTGTATAATTTTCCTTATGATTCACTGCATTCTATTTGCCAGTATTTTATTGAGTATCTTTGCATTGTGAAAATGGCCATACTACCAAAATTGTTGTACAGATTCAATGCAATTCCCATTAAACTACCATCAACATATCTCACAGATCTAGAGAAAACATGCCTTAAGTTCATCTGGAATCAGAAGAGACCCAGAATAGCAAAAGCAATTCTGGGCCACAAGGTCAAGTCAGCTGGAATCACAATCCCTGACCTGAAATTATACTACAAAGCTACTGTAATAAGGTCAACATGGTACTGGCTCAAAAACAGACATGAGGATCAATGGAACAGACTGGAAGATACAGCCACAACCACAAACACACTTAGCCACCTAATATTTGACAGAGGGGCCAAACAAGCCTACTGGAAGAAAGATAGCCTCTTTAATAAATGGTGCTGGAGAAATTGGCTTGCCACTTGCTGGAGACTGAAAATAAACCCAAGTCTATCACCATGCACCAAACTCAAGTCAAAATGGATCACAGATCTCAATATTAAAACAGAAACACTAAACCTATTGGAAGAGAAAGTAGGAAAAAACCTTGAAGACATAGGAGTAGGCAGAGAGTTCATGAACAAAAATCAAACTGCGAGGGAAACACTTCCAAGAATCAGTAAGTGGGACCTCATCTTACTGAAAAGTTTTTGCATATCTAAAGTAATCACTAGCAGAGTAAAAAGGAAACCCACAGATTGGGAAAAAATCCTAACTGGCTATCCCTCGGGCAAAGGCCTTCTATGTAGAACATACAAAGAATTAAAAAGCATGCACCTGTCCAAATTCAAAGACCCAATCCAAAAATGAGCATTTGAGATGAATACGCACTTCTCAGATAAAGAAATACAAATGGCAAATAAATATATGAGAAAATGTTCTACATCTTTAGTCATTCGAGAAATGCAAATAAAAACAACATTGAGATTTCATTTCACCCCAGTAAGATTGGCCAGCATCAAGAAATCGTCCAATAACAAATGCTGGCGAGGCTGTGGAGAAATAGGAACTCTGTTGCACTGCTGGTGGGATTGCAGACTGGTGAAACCACTGTGGAGATCGGTTTGGAGATTTCCTCAGCAAACTAGGTCTAGAGGTCCCACTCAACCCAGCTATCCCCCTTCTGGGGATTTTCCCAGAAGATCTGAAAACAGCATATCACTGTGCTATATGTACACCCATGTTTATAGCAGCACAATTTGTAATAGCTAAATCGTGGAAACAACCCAAATGTCCATCCACAGAGAACTGGATTAAAAAACTGTAGCATTTTTATACAATGGAATATTATTCAGCTGTAAAGAAAGACAATCCAGGGGCTTTTATAGGCAAATGGTCACAATTAGAGACCATACTCACAAATGAGGTAAACCAGATGTGCATGTGCAAACAGCGTATAGTATCATTAGTGTAGGAACCTGGAGGTGAGAATATAGATGGGTAGTTATGAAGGGAGACTGCTCAAGGGTAGAGAGCAATCGGGATGAAGGGAAGGAGAGGAGGAAGAGGAGGATGGCTGAGTAGGTATGTATGTATGTGCGGGATGGCTGACAAGGTTGCACTGTTGTCTCATGTCATATTGATGTGGGAAACAATCGGTGATTAGTCGTTTGATCAACCTTGTGTGTCTATTTGTATTGTCCTGAGTATGCACTTTGAAGCTACCAACGTGTAATACAACAATCATTGTCCATCCCCTGCCACCTGTAGTTCGGTTTTTGTGCTGTTCTTGTGCTACTGTGTGTATGTTTGTTAGTGTTTTTGTTCTTTTACTTATAAAATGTAAAAAAAATAAAAATATTGAGATGACATTAGTAGGGAGTTTCGTGTGTGTGAGCTTTATACATAGTGTCTTCTACTTAAGCATGGTAAATTAAAATGTATTTTTTACTTTTAAGTAGTGTCGTTTTTGTTTAACTCAATTTTGTTCATTACTTTTTGTTAGTTTTTTGGACTGTGCCACTAACTTTATTTTTTATTTTATATTTAAAAACAATAAAAACAATGGTACAGGATTTCAAACATGATAATAGGAGATTAACAATTCCTAATATATTTCATATTATGTTTAAAATAGTTCCTCAGATTACAAGATATAGGCATGAAAAATTAATCTCACAACATAAGTACAAATCATTCTTTTTACTGAACTAATGGAAATTAACAGTATAATTATCTTAGCTATCTTGTGTATCTATCTATATCTATCTATCTATCCATATCCATCTTGTTTTCCCTTCCTTCTTTTCTCTTTTCCTCCATCCCCATTGTTCTCTCCTTTTGAGCAGTTTCATCCCCTTTCACAATATCTATTTTACTTTTTGGATCTTATTTGCTCTCAGTTTCTTGCACTAGGGAGACAATATGATATTTACACTTGCTAATATAATTTATTTCACTTATCAGTATGGTCTGAAGTTGCATCCATTCAACTATAAAAGCCTCAAGTTTGTCCTTCTTTATACCCGAGTTGTACTCCACTACATAAAAATACCACATCTTTTTTATCCATACCTCAGTTGATGGGCATTAGAGTTATATCCAAGATTTAGCTACTACAAGTTGTTCTGCTATAAACATGGGTACAAATATATTGCTGTGGTATGATGTTTTTCATTATTCTGGGAAAATACCCAAAAAGGAAATAACATCTAGTCCTACTTTTTTGAAGAATCTCCACACTGATTTCCACGGTGTATGTACCAGTGTACACTTCCACCAACAATGGAGAAGGGCTTCTTTTTCCCCCCAGCCCTGCCCGCATTTGTTATTAGTTGACTCTTTGATGATAGTCATTCTTTCTGGAGTGAGATGGAATCACAGTGTTGTTTTAATTTGCATTTCTCAAATGATAAATGATGCTGGACATTTTTCATATGTTTATTTGCCATTTGTATTTCTTTATCTGAGAAGTGTGTATTCATCTCAGATGCCCATTTTTGGATTGAGTCTTTGAATTTGGGAGGCCTGATTTCTTTTCAGTTCTTTATATGTTCTAGATAGAAGTCTTTTTCTGAGGGACAGTTGGCTAAACATTTTCCCACTCTGTAGGTTTTCTTTCCGCTCTGTTGGTGATTTCTTTTGATGTGGGAAAGCTTTTTGGTAGGATGAGATTATAGTTATCAAATCTTTGAGATACTTCCTATGCAGTTTGGGTTTGCTCATGAACTTGCTGCCTACACCTATGTCTTCAAGATTTCTACCTACTTTTTCTTATAGTAGATTTAGTGTTTGTGTTTTAATATTTAGATATTTGATCTATTTTTATTTTAGTTTAGTGCATGATGATAGACGTGGGTCTAGTTTTAGTCTTTGACATGTGGAAAGCCAGTTTTTCCAGCACCATTTATTAAAGGAGCTATCTTTCGTCCAATGAATATGTTTGGCCCCTTTGTCAAAGATAAGGTGACTGAGTGTGTTTGTAGTTGTGTCTGCATCTTCTAATCTGTTCCACTGATCCTCAGGTATGGACTTTTGCCAGTCCCAAGCTGATTTTATCACAGTAGTTTTACAGTATAATTTCAAGTCAAGGATGTGAAGCCTCCTGCCTCGCCTTTGCTACCCAGGGTTGCCTTTGCTATTCTGGTCTCTTTTGGTTCCAAATGAATTTTAGGAGTGTTTTCTCTAGATCTGTGAGGTGTACTAATGTATTTTGATTGGGATTGCATTGAATCTGTATAACAGTTTTGGGAGTATGGCCGTTTTTGCAATGTTGGTTCTTCCTGTCCATGAGCAAGGGATATCTTTCCATTTTCTGATGTCCTCTTTGATCTCCTTTTCCAGAGTGCTGTAATTTTCAATGTATTCATATTTTACTTCCTTTGTTAGATTGATTAATAAGTGTTTCATTTTTTGGATGCTATTGTGAAGGTTGTTGTTTCCCTAATTTCTCTCTCAGTGAGTTTATTGCTTGTGTACAGGAAGGCTATTGATTTCTGAGTGTTTATTTTGTATCCAGCTATGCTACTAAATTTGCTTATTAAATCTAGAAGTCTTTTGGTGGAGTTTTTGGGGTTTCCTATGTAAACTATCATGTCACCTACCAATCATAATAATTTAACTTCTTCCTACCCTTATTCCTTTTATTTCTCTCTCTTATCTAATTTCTCTGGATAAAATCTCCAAAACTATACTGAATAGGGGCGGTGATAGTGGAATCCTTGTCTTGTTCCTGATTTTAGAGTGAAAGCTTTCAGGTTTTGTCCATTTAATATGATGTTGGATGTTGGTTTCTCACAGATGGCTTTTATCAGGTTGAAGTGAAGAACATCTATTCTAATTTTCTGTAGGGTTTTTATCATGAGTGGGTTTTAGACTTTATCAAAAGCTTTTTCTGCATCTATTGAGATGATTTGATATGGTGTATTATGTTTATTGATTTGCATATGTTGAACCATCCCTGCATTCCTGGGATGAATCCCGCTTGGTCATGGTTTATAAGCTTCTTGATGATTTGTTGCATTCTGTTTGCTAGTATGTTATTGAGTATTTTTTCACCTACATTCATTAGGGAGATGGGCCTGTATTTCTCTTTTTTTGATTGGGTCTTTCTCTGGTTTTGATATCAGGATAATATTTACCTCTAGGAATGAGTTAGGGAGTATTCCCTCTCTTTTAATTTCATTAAAGAGTTTGGGGACTATTTGCAATAAATCTTCTCTAAATTTCTTGTAGAATTTAACCATAAATCCACCAGAACCAGGGCTTTTCTTTGTTGGTAAGTTTTTAATTATGTTTTCAATTTCATTAACTGATTTGGGGTTATTCAGAATTTTTATATCTTCTTGATTCAGCTTAAGCTTCTAGGAACTGCCTATTTCTTTTGTGTTTTCCATCTAGTGAGAGTAAAGATTTTCAAAGTAGGTGCTGATGAGCTTCTGAATTTCTACAAGATCTGTAGTGATTTCACCCTTTTCATTCCCCATTTCATGAATTTGAGTTTTTCCTTTCCTTTTTTTTTATATTGGCTAGTGGTTTATCGATTTTATTTATTCTTTCAAAAAACCACCTCTTCAATTTCTTAATTCTTTGTATTGTTTTCTTAGTCTCCATTGTCTTAACTTCTGCTCTGAACTTTATAATTTCCTTCTTTGTATGGGCTTTGGGCTTTGCTCTTCTTTTTCAGAAGCTTGAGGTATAGCATTAGGTTATTTTTTTGTGTTCATTCTGTTTTCCTGATATGAGAATTCATCACTATAAATTTTCCCCTGAGGACTACTATAATTTCATCCCACAAGTTCTGGTATGTTGTATTTGCATTTTTGTTTGGTTGTAGGTATTGTTTAATTTCTTCTTTAATTTCCTCTGTGATCCGTTGGTTGTTCAGGAGGATGTTATTTTATTTCTATGTATTTATGGAGTTTTTGTGGTTACTTTTGCCATTAATTTCTAGTTTCTTTTCACTATGGTAAATTATGCATGGAATAGTTTTGATTCGTATTTACTTAAGCATGTTCTATGGGCTAGCATATGGTCTATTTTAGAGAATGTCCCATGTGCAGCCAAAAAGAATGTATATTCTCTCATTGGGTGGAATACTCTGTAAACGTCTACTAAGTCCATTTGTTGAAAAGTTTGGTTCAGTTCTAATATTGCATTTTTTTGTCTAATTGATCTATCTCTCTATGAAAACGGAGTAGGTGCTCTGTTACACTTGTGTCAGCGCTTATTTGATTTTTGTTTCTATTAACACTTGTCATATATTTGGGTGCTCTCATATTTGGTGCACATATATTTATGCTTATTGTCTCTTCCTCTTGAAGTTTTCTCCTAACAAGTATGTATTGACCTTCTTTATCTCTTTTCATCATTCTTCGTTTGAAGTTCACATTGTCTGTACGCAGAATCACTACCACTTCACTTTTCTGGGTTCCTATTTCATGGACTATTGTTTTTCATCCTTTGACTTTTAGCCTATGAATTTCCTTTTCAGTTAAATGTGTTTCTTGTGTGTACAATATTGTTGGATCTTGTTTCATTATCCACTCGCCAATCTATTTCTTTTGATTGGTGAATTGAGGCCATTTACCTTGATGGTTACAAATGATATGTGTTGCTTCTATCTTTGTCATGTTGTTCTCTCACTGCTGGTTCCCTGCCTTTCCCCTTTGTTTAACTGCTTGTTCTACCTGGTGATTTCTTTCTGTTATCATTGGACTTGTGATCATTTTATCTCTGTCTAGAATATCTTTACTCTTTGTAGGGTTAGTTTGGTGGTCATGAACTTCTTCAGTTGTTCTTTGTGATGGAAGCATCTTATTTCTTCATTAATTTTGAAAGAGATTTTTGCAGGGTACCTCATTCTGGGTTGGAAGTTGTTTCCTTTGACTTGAAATATTTCACTCAAAACACTTCTTCACTTGAGGATTTGTGCTGAGAAGTCTGCTGTGATTCTGATGGGCTTTCCTTTATAGATGACTTGTTACTTTTCTCTAACAGCTTTTAATATTCTGTTCTTGTGCTGAATTTCTGATATCTTGATTATGAAATGTCAGGGTATAGTTTTATTTTGGTTATAACTAATTGGATTTCTATATGCCTCGCTTACTGTATGTCGTGTTCTTTTCCCATTCTTCAGAAATTTTCTGCTATGACTTCTGCAAATAGTTTTTTTATGTCATTGGTGTTGACTCTTGACGTTTTTCCTTCACATCAAATATTTCTATATTATTTTTCTTTGCATTCCCTTGCACTGTTGAATTCTTACTTTCTGGTAGTTTGGTTTTTCAAGAGATCTTTCCTTTCAAGATTGATAGCCACAACCTTCTCTTCAAGGTCTGAAGGTCTGTCCTCAGTTTCACTCAAGCAGTTTTGCCAGCTTTCAATGGAATTTTTAATGTCCTGGATGTCTGCTTGGGTCCATTTCGTGCATTGTACTTCTTTTCTATATTGATCATTTATGGTTTCTGTCCTTTTCCTATCATAATATATTTTTTCATTTATCTCTAGTCTACATTTGCTAAGCAACTCCTTTATAAATGTTGACATTTCTCTTTTACACCGGAGAAATTATTTCTGACCTGATTTCTTCTATAGCTTCATGGATTTGTTTCCTTACTTCAGTTGAAGTCATTTCAGAAATGTCAGGCCTTTGGCATGTGGAAAGCCAGTTTTTCCAGCACCATTTGTTAAAGGAGCTATCTTTCGTCCAATGAATATGTTTGGCCCCTTTGTCAAAGATAAGGCGACTGAGTGAAATGAAATGCCTTCCATTTATAACTAATGCCAATTAGTTATAACCGAATGAAATGCCTTCCATTTTTCTCTATCTTGTCTCCTGGACTTGTTCTGGATGGGCTGGAGATCTGAGGTTGCATTTTGCTGGCACATCTAGTCATTTTCTATTAAGAAAAGGGTTTTATTTTGTTTTCTGTGTTGATCCTTCTAAGTTTTTGTAATAGGCAGCTTTATCACTAGTATCAAGGCCTCTCTAGGCAAGGTTGATCCTTCAGGATGTCTTCTATGTATAGGAAGTTCTTGGTTTGTGTCTGTACCAAGACCCTACTTTTCTAATTAATTGAGAGTGAGATGTTGCTATCTATTTGGCTCAGTCCCCAGTCCTTTGGAGCTGGTGTGTGATAGTGATTACCCCAGGACTTCTCAGTATTGTTACATAAGAACAACTGAAATAAGAACAACTGATTACAACAGATATGGCATCCTAGCTAAAGTAGTATAATTAGCACTAACAATAGGATCAAGCACAGTTTTGAATCTGACAAACTGTGGTAGCTATTAATTGTATACTTTTAGCTATAGGAGCAAAAATTTTACAGTTATATAATAGAACCGATCATAAATTAGGAACTGGTATGCAAAGGATTCCCCCTTGGTAGAGCGGTTTTACCTTGTGGTAGGGAAATTTAAGAAGGACAGTGGATAGAACAGAGATAACTGAAAAGAAATAAAGTAGAATCCAGGCTGCAGGATAAACAATGTTCATGCAAGCTTTATATATCCAGAGGAGAGGGCAGAAGAGAAGAAATGAAGGAGTAAGCAAAGAATTATTGAAGTTGACCATAAAAATTAGAGAAGCTATTCACTCATACAAAACTGTGATTAAGTCTAGAGAAATAAATTGAACAAGAGGGAAAGAAGATGAGTAGATTAGAATAAAAATATAGGTAAAAGACCAAAATCAAGGAAAAGGAATGGGGAACAAACCACAAGCCGGCAAAAAAAGAAGAAAAATAAAGTAAGATTTAAAAAATTCCTCTGATGTCCACTAAAAGTTCAAAAGTACTGGATAACACTGCCAAGACTGCAGTCAAGTTTGTGCTGGATTTGAGGCTGATCCTGCCCTCCAGATATGGAGGCCTGGGGCCAGAGTCTTCAGTCAGTACTTTCTGTATGTCCCTTGGCAGCCTCCCACTCCTTACCATGTTTCTCTTGGTGGCATCTCTCTCCCAGTTGCTTTGCTGTTTTCAGATATAGACAGAATGTTCCCAGTTCCATGCACCTTTGGCTGCTCCTAGTCCTTGCTCAGCCTTCTGTATTCCTCTTCCACTGACAAGTCTCTGTCCTCTCTGGCTGTGTCTTGCAGAGTGGGGTGAGGTGCTGTGATACAGTCTGGCACTCTGCTCCTGCTCTTGCAGTCCAAGGCAGCTCAGTCCCAGTTCTCACTCCTCCTGCGGTGCGGTGCTAACTTCCCATTTATTACTGTACAAGTCACCTGCCTCTGCTACTGTCTGTAACTTCCTCAGGAGAGATGGGGGTGCTGGGGGTGTACCTTTTTTCTCCTACCCCCAGCAACATGGGGGCGTCCCAGGGCTGCACAATTCCAAGGCTGTTTAATTCCCTGAACTTCTCTAGCCACAGGTCATGGAGGAAGGGTTAGCTGATCCATTTAATACACACCCCTGTAGTCTTTAATCTTGTTCTAGGTGGTTCCAGTTAATTATTTGGTCCACAAAAGGAGTAGTATGAAAAGAAAAAAAAGGAAAAGTGGCTGATCGTCAGGGAGGGAGCACTTCATGTAGGGAGAATTTACTACTGGACTGTAGCATCTTCAGTTTGGAGGAAGGCGGAAGAGGCAGCGGACATTATATCTCAAGTCTGTCCTGTATGGCTTGATTTACACACATTGTTTTAGTATATCCTTCTTTTCTTTTAACATTCCATGGACAGGGGCAGTTGTCCCAACATGGTGACCCACTGGCAGCCAGGTAAGCTGACTGGCCGTTTTGTTACAGTCTTTATGTGTGTTGTGCTTATTATTAGTCTCTTATGTCAGATTGATTTTAGTTTCAGGGTGTATGTCCCTCCCCTTCCAATTACCTGTGTTTCAGTGGAATTTCTCTG
>PVLD010017832.1:0-40676 GCA_004027595.1 Dinomys branickii | reverse complement strand
CTGTCTGACTAAATTTGCATGTCTGTATATGGGTCCATACATCTACAATTCGAAGATATCAATGGATAAAGCAACAACAACTGTTGAGACCATATCACCTTGTCTATAGATTAGTTGTGATTGTACTATTTTCTATGATAATGGGTGTCTGTCAATAGGTTTTTGTACTTTTATGTTTCTAAAATAAAAAAAAAAAAAACAAAATATTTAGATACATTAAAATGTTTTCATTATACCTCAGAATGGGGAATCTGTGGTGAACATATACAGGGTCTCTTCTTTCTCTGTCTGAGGAAGGTTGTTTCCTTAGCCACTTGGAATAATTCTAGGAACCCAGCCAGCAAATTCATCACTAACAGTTTAAGAGAAGACCAGCAAGAGATTTAGTGATGAGCCAACTAAAGGTCACAGTCAGTCAATGCATTTTCAAAACTGAACTGAAACTGGGGGAAGTGCGCCTCCTCTCTCATAGTTTCTTCCTTTGACACCCTCACCAGCCCTCCCCTTTTGCCCACTGTGAACCCCTCTGGAGCAAGAATTATCTAATATTTTCTTGTATGCACAGTAACTTACACATATTTAGTGATTTTTTGCACATACTTAGTTTCTAGGAAGGGCTCTTTTCCTGTTTTTTAGATAACTACCTTCTACAGCAAAAGTCTCTCGTAAGTGCTCCTATAAGAATTTACACCAGAGAGCTCGCTCTGTCTCCCCATAGGTAAGGACATACTGAAAAGTCACCTGTCTGCAAACCAGGAAGAGAGCCCTCACCAGAGACTGCACATGTTGGCATTTTGATCTCTGTCTTTAGTCTCCAAAACTAGGAGAAACTAAATTTCCTTTAAGCAACCTGTTCTACAGCATTTTACTCTGACACTCCAAGCCAAGTAAGATCAGTAGCCAAGAGTAGGGTATTGACTGAATAAACGCTGACATATATATATATATTATTGATCAGTTATAGTTATTCTCTAAGAGAAATTTAGTATAGGTTCATTACATTTAAGCAAATAAGCAAAGTATAAAACAGCATTAAATATACTATTTTTATAAGAACTAATGTACACACAAACATGCACACATTCACACCACGTACTCAAATGCTTAAAAATTATAAGATCATATGTTAAAATGTGAATAAGTAATTGTCCCTGAGTGGTTGAATAATTTATCTTTCATTTTTCTTTGTTTTCTACCATATCTTATAATTTCTGAATTTTGACTATGTTTTACTTTTATAATCAGAATAATCAATTAAGAGATAGTTGTTACTACTGATGGACTCATTTCCATCTCAGGGAATGTCACTAAAAGAAAGAGACTGTCCAGGGTGTGTTGCCTCCCACCCAAGAGTCTCATCCTTGAAGGCTGAGAGCTCTCAGTGATAACACAGCCTCTTGATGCATTAAGACACCAAGTCTGAAACCTCTGTAATGACATAAACCCTATTTAATTGAAACCCTCTGTGTCTTCCTCTTCTTACTTTTGATCTCATCACTATTCACTCACCAATTTTTCTGATGTTTTTATCATTGGATAAAAGACTAGTAAGGTTAAAAAAAAGAACCAGGAAATCTTTAACAAGTAAAAGCAGAAAAAAAATTAACGGGCTAAAGAGACCTTTGGAAACTGAAACGAGAAATACAGAAACGGAAAGGGGTTGAAAGCAACAGCGTAGCCTGTCTGTCCTCACCTCTGGGTCTAGTTTAAATCCCCAGGGCATGTATCCACTTGCTTAATAATCTCTGCAAACTTTGAGAATTTTTCTAGCTATCAAATATTTTAGCAGTGACATTGCAAACTCAGAAAAGAGGCCATGCAGTTAGCATGATTTGATCATTGCAGTGCATACACAGATCAAGACTTCATACTGTACCCCCTAAGTATACACTATTAATATTTGTCAATTAAACAAGACTCCAGAAATCTTTTTTAAAGACATAGGGTTATTTCTCCCTTTGGTTATTGCAGTGAGCTCATCCAAGACTTTGTATCTTCCTCTCATTCTTCTTTTGCCACATAGTTCATTAGGACAGTACACATGTACAACTTTTCTGCACAGTTGAAAAATGAAAGAAATTTTTTAGTTGACATTCAGATAAGGCTGCCATTTGCTGGTATCATCTAAGTCTTCGTGTAGATGAGATCCTTATATCTGGGCTTCTTGTTTGAAATACTGGCCAGTCTTTATTCTGGCAGCAAGGCTGAGGTTGAAACTTTCCATGGAACTGTTATTTTTGCTTATTTTCACTATCAAAAGTTACATGAAGTGACCGTGGCCAAAAAAATGCCTGAATTACATGAATTTCATGTGTAATAGCTAGTGACATGGAAATTCAGGGCAGAGAAAATCACAAAAATGATCAGGCAAGAGATAATAAACAATGACTGAAAAATACACAGTAAAACATTGCACATAGGTTACAATCATTATATAAGAAGAAAATAAACATATCATTATTCCTAGGAATGAATAACAGATTTAAACTAGTAATTTTAAAGCATAGTTTTATGTAGTATGCATGAATAAAAGATCTTTTTCCATTTTTAGACTTTAAGTACTAAGATTATACATCTAAAAGTACAAAGAAAACTAACCTGGGAGGCATAGAAACCAGTTCAATACTGCTGAAGCAAAATGTAAGGTAATTGTCCCTTCACCTGAACCCTCAGCAGTTAAACAACCATGAAACGAACAGAAGCCAGCTCTCTCTCATTTTAAAAGCTCTTCAAAACCTCCCTACTACACCCCATTTTCAGTTTGATTCCATTCTGACACTTCTCCTCACTTTTTAAATTGGAAGAAAGGTATGAGAGAGGACCTGTATGTTGTTGACTAAATACATTGTTCAAAAATTATGATTCATAAGGCTTTCATTCATCCAGGTGGTATGGTATTCAGTTGTGCTTCACAGAACTGGTAAAAAAAAAAAAAAGGCATAATTGCCATTGCTTTCTGATCCTGTTAGTGGTATTTTTTTCTCACCTTGTCTCCTGGATCTCATTCCATGCTATACTAGTATTGTATGATGTTTTAAGACCTAGATAAATGAAGAGTCATTCGCAACAAGTTAGAGAAAGGCAAACACTCCAACAGACAAAGCTACAATAAAATGCACCTGCTCTGCAATCACCCACCATGCCAGTGAGCATTTGCCATATTAGATTTACAGCATCTAAAGCAGCCTTTGATAAAATCTATATCAATTTGTATTAATTTCAATTTAAGTTTCAGTGAGTACTAAGCCATATTTCTAAGAAAGTGTATAAGGCTTACCTTCGTGACTGATTAAATTTTACCTGTTGTTAATGACCTTTCTTTAATCCAGCATAGTCTTATTGAGTGATGATAAGGCAGTAACTCATGAACTAGTTCATTTGTCCCAGTTTCTTCACAATCAATGTCGTTTTTCCATTTTCAATGAACAGTGAAATTTAAAGGAAAAAGCAATTAGCTCTATTTTAGATATTTTCACTTTCAATACCGAGACTCAAAAGATAAAACGACAGAGTTAAATCATCTATACAAAATACAATAGGCGCAGAAAGAAAGAGTGTAGCATATAATCTCTTTAAATATCAGAATCATAAGGTTTAATGGAGCTCAAGGTTGAAGTTCTGAAGACCAGCCAACTTCACCAACTTCTTACAATTTTATCTTTGAGAAATTTTTCAGATAATTCTTACCAAGACAGAGCTCTTGGGACTACAAATGCCTGTGCGATTTTATCACCAAGAGACCATTTTCTCCCTTCTCCCCCTTCTCTCCTTTCCGTTGTATGTCATTTCACTTAGGACTAGGCAACAACTACTACTTTGTAAAATGATTTTAAATTCTGCGTTAGAATGAGATCCTATCCCCAGGACATCTTATTTTTATGTACTGATATTCCAGAAGTCTGGTGTGGACCCCTAATGATCTCTGCTGAGAAAGTCAGAGGCTCATTTTGAAGAACAGGATTATAATGGATTGGATGGAAGGATGGGTGAGTGGGGAAAAAAGAGAATGGATGGAAACATCTTGAAGCCTGCATATATTACCCTACCATCTCAAGAAATGAAATGTTTTGGTTACTTGATTATTTCACTTGCACAAATTCATCATATATGTCAATGATAAACTGTTTACTTATGAGTTAGAATACAGGGTGATACAAGGAAAACAAAAATCACATTGGGCATAATTTAACTTTTTAATGATTCAGAGAACATTTCTGAATCTGGCAACCCTCATTCTCAACATCAATCACCATTGTATGGTAAACATGGAAGTATCTGCCAAGAGAATTTTCCCATTAACTAAGTGTTACTATGCTTTTAAAAATACTTCACAACAGGAAGACGGAAGCTTCACATAAAAAGTACCAGTGGTTCTGAGAAAGGCTCAGGGGTAAATTGGGATACAGGGTGGCATCTATTCACAAGAGTGAGTCAGTGCTCAATTTGAGAGTAAGTGTATCTTTTAACCTTTCTCAGCCTCTTGTTACCCTCAGACAATGCAGGAGAATAGGGTCAGCTCCTCTCAGAACAACTTTGAGAAATGAACTATGGAGACAAAAACATACTGTAGATCAATGTGTGTCACAGGAGTTCTTATAGCAAGTGTTCTGTGCTTGAAGATCACTAATTTTAGCAACTCTGATTCTTTTATGCTATGCCTGGTCAGCTGGATCTCTGCCCTGGCAATTTTGTCTATCTCAGGCCACTTTGGCTTGCCAGCTGCCTAGAGACTGCCTCTTCTGGCTCTCCAGGTGGCATCTGGTAGCACCTGTGAGCTCAGCCAGTTCATCTTTGCAGAATGGAAGACATTTCCCCGCAGTGAGATTTGAGTTCTCTGCTGAGTCTTTTCCCCTTCAGATGCCAAGAGGATGCCTCAGTTGGAATTTGCTGCAGCCAAGTGGATTCTCTCTGGTACAGGATGTTTTGTTCATTTTCTGCTAAAGATGTTGTCTTTTTTATTCTTTTGGCCATGAAAGCTGACCCTCTGCCATTGTAGGTTCCACAATTGCCTGTATAACTGTCTGAAACAGCTTACTATGTTTCAAGCTGCAGATCTTTAGTTGGGAGATCTAAAGGGAGGACTTCAGTTGCTACACCTTAGCGAGATCCTCTGAACAATACAGCTCATGAGTTGGTCAACTCACACTCCACACTGTGCTGGGGAGTCTGAGGCAGAGTTTACTTCACAGTATAAGCTGTGGTCATGTAGCCAGTTTTTACCCTGACCTGACTCCCTCGTGGGGAGGCAATTCACAGGCTTTTGGAAACATCTGGCGGCATCATGCTGGTCACTATTCTTTGGACATTAAAACATTATATTAAGACTGAAGAAGTGAGATGCCTATTAGATAGATTCTTTCCAAGATATTTGACTGCAAGGACTGATCAGCAAGTAGCGCAGGTTAAACATACCTCAATCAAAAATCTTAGATCTAAAATGCTCCAAAATCTGATGTTTTTGACTCCCGCATGATGCCACCAATAAATTCCACATTAAATATCCCATGGAGTATTACTTAGCTATTAAAAAAGATAAACTCAAGGCTTTTGTAGGTAAATGGATGCAAGTAGAAACCATAATCTAAGTGAAATAAATCAGACCCACGTGTAAACATCCATATTGTCTCCTTGGTGTAGGAACCTGAAAGAGTAAGTAAAACTCAAAACACACAATAGATGATAGAAAAGGGAAAGAAGTTACTTAACGGAAGGAAGGACTGGGATGAGGGAAAGAAGAAGCAAGAAAGAAGGAAGGCAAAATATAAATATATATATGAATAGCTGTGATAACTGTGCTGCTGATGGCCGATGGTCTATTGAAATGAACAGTTAATGCTTAAAATTTTTTATGTTCTGATCAATTTTGTGTGCTTGTGTCTAGTAATCTTGGCAGCTGATTTGAAGGTAACAATATGCAATGGAACTACCATGGTGAATTCCTACCATCTTGTGTAGTGAAACTCTGTATTATCTCTGTTTTATCTAATAATTATTTTCTTATTCTCTTTAATGGTTTGAACAGTCTTCCATTCTTACATCTGGTAATCTGAGCAGCATAGTTGAGGACAGCGATATGCAATGTAACAACCACTGGTAATTCGGATTATTTTGTCTTGAAACCCTGTGTCACTTTAAATATTCTTGTTTTGGTTTGTTTATGTTTGTGATACTGGTACACTGCTATTGTTCTATTTTGTGTTTGTGTCTCATGTACTACTCTCCTTAAAATAAAGAAATAAATATAAATATAATAAACCTCATGTGTTTTCTGATAATTTAATATACCCAAATGTTGTTTCATGTATAAAATATTTTAAATATTGCATAAGATGACCTTTGGCTGTATGTGTATGGTGTATATGTAACATCAATGAATTCTGTGTTACAATGAGATCCCATCCCTAGGACATCTTATTTTATATACTGATATTCCAAGATCTGAAGAGCATTTGAAATCCGAAAGACTTCTGGCCCCAAGTATTTTAATAAGAAACACTCAACCTGTACTTAGAACCTCTTAGCAAGCCTATATGTACAATGGGTGGGACATTAAAGCCATTGCTCGCGATTCTTATACTTGAGGAAAGGAGTAAGTTGCATAGGTGTAACTCCCACTTGGATGCTTTTGTAACCATGTCTGAAGTTAATATTAAACATAAGGCACAATATTTTAAAAAGATATGTGAGAACATTTTGAACTCTTTAAACTCTTTGAACCCAGCCTAGTCGGTATAAGGATAGTCGACATGACATCCTTGTCATACGATGAACCATCCCGTACTACTACCAGCAACTTTCCATCTTCCCAACTGAAATGTAAGCATTCTGAGAGCATTAATTGATCTCGGGCATCTAGCACATATGTGCTTTAAACAGAACAGAACTGATAATGCACGAGAACATAAGTTAATATGTGAGAGAGTAGGAAGGAAAAGTAGAGAGAGATAGGAGGAGTACAAAGAGGAGGAGGGAAGGTGGCACGGAGGTGAAAGCTGCAATTATTTAGTATGTGATACATGATACATTACAATTATTTAGTATGTGAACATATGTGATGCGAAGAGTTTTATCTTCATCACCTTTAAGCAAGTGTTTTCTTGGTATGTTTTCCTTACGCACCTGAAGCTGTAGCAAAATAGCAACCTTTTCTTCCTTTGCTTTTCATTTATATTTTCTTTTTAAAATACAAGTCAGCTATAGTCAAGAATTCTCGTTTTGGTTTTGTGGTGAGAGACGAGAATGTGGATAATTGGCATTTCCGCCTGAGAGGACACTTGGCCAGGATACGGGATGAGATTTCCATCCTTGCGTGGGCAGGTGGCAGCTGAGCAGAGTGGCTGAAAGTATGTATAGCTTCCTTGGCCAGACAGGGGTCGGGATCTGCTGTACCACTAATTTTATCTATGCTCCTGAATACGTGATTTGTCTGCGCCCTCATCCCCCATCGTGAAATTGGATCATGACGGTGACACAGAGATGTGAGGAGCATTGTATGTACAGTGCTGTGTGCCATGACTGTGCCTTCCTGACATGCTGTACATGTTGGCACGACAAGACCACCCCATGGCAGGAAAGTAGCAAGGAAGACAGGCACTCTTACCTGGCTGTCTCTCAGTGCACATCTGATAGAGCCGCTCTTTGGTGTGAACACTTAAGTACCCGCTGTGAACACTGAGTTCACCATGGGAATCATTTAAAGGGTTGAAGTGGGGGAGGGAAGAACGGTGGCTGGAGGGAAGCCTGACATGGAAGTGAACCAAATCTGTGCATGTAGCTATTTTTATCAGCCCAACCACAGTGTGTGTGTGATTGGGCATCTACTTTTGATCCAATTCTTTTTTATAGATGCCTTTTTTTTTCTAAAAGCTATTCTCCATCCTTTCCCTGGCTGCTGAACTGATTTAGGACTGCTTATGGGGTATTTACCCTCTGCAGTCTGGAACAGAAATCATTGAGATCAGTAATTAGATACCCCTTTAACATGTAGAAACAGTCTCATCAACTCCAGCATAGATTTGATGTAACAGCATTTTATCCGTAAAGCCTCCAAACACAGCATTACCATTTCAGAAATGCTTCAGATTGTCAGCCTAGACTCAGCCTGTACAGGCAGCATTGATGAAAATGAAAGCCAACATCAATCCCTCGCAGCAGTCTGTCCTCTTGATTCTCATAACGAAACCTTGACTTAAACCATTTCAAAACATGGCCCTGTTACTGTCGTTCGGTCTGGTTCAATTAGAGTAGTCTCGCTCTTTCCAAAGAGTGTGTATATAAAGTTACAAACTGTTGAATATAGAAGCAGGAAGTCTGTGCCAACTGGTGCTTTTTGAGTCTTTTTTGAAGAATTGTCCATACAGTTCCTACCTGTACTGCCATACTGAAGAAGTTATTTTTACAAGCCTAGTTGCTAGTAGGACTAACCTGACACTTGAACCATAGTATCCCTAACACAGTGGCATGTGTTCGGCCAGTGATCCTAGATAAATATTCCCTGGGAGAAAAAGCTGAATGAGATTTGTTGCCCTTTCCTCTGAAAGTCTGCAGTACAAGGAATCAGACTGCATGCTTTCTCTTTAAAGAGGAACTTTGTCAGTTAGTTAAAGGCATTCTCTGGTGGGTTACCTGGCTGCACAGTGCATGCTCGTGATAGCAGGGAAGATTTTTCAACAATTTCAGATAAAGGTCAGCCATTTTAGAAAAATCTCCACTTTTTTTCCTCCCTTGTTCTTCTCCCCTAGAACAAGGCAGGCAATCCACTCAGGCCTGTGCTAATGAATTAGGTGGCTTGTACTGTACAAAATGCATTTTCATTACTATGAACAAAACAGGCTGCAGGGGAAATCTGATAGGTGACTTCCACTCAAAGGACAAGATGCATTTATCTGAAGGCAATTCAGTGGTTTATAATGGACAGCGGGGCCCCTTTGTCTCCTTGTCACAATCTTCCTGTGAGCGTCCCCATGATTCATAGTCAAATTATACTCGCTTTATACCACCCTAGCTATTTAAATCACAGATTCTCCAGTCTGCGATCATGGCCATTTTAAATAGCGTCCAGGAGTGCAGCACCATTTTCTCAACACAGCATTTGCAGTTTGTACCAATAAGAATCAGTCACCAGGAAGTGACTCTTTGATTATTTCTTGTTCTTTGCCATAGATAAGTATTGAGGTTTTTTAAAGAACTTGATTACAGCCAGTTGGAATCACATTATCTCTCTACAAGACTCATTTTACTCATGAAAGTCATTGTGTATCTTACCCAAAAATGGCAATAGTTTCCCATTTCCAAAGGCACCTGTATATCCAGCTTGATACTCAATGTTTTGTGTGGATAAAGGTCTTCCACACCAAAACAAATGAGATTATATTATAACAAGATATTGTCCTGGGTGATTTTTAAACTTTACTCTGTATAAAATCATCCCAAGTACTTGGCAGAAATTCAGACATTAAAGCCCAGTCCTACTTCAGTGAGGCTGGGCCTCTTCATTCTGTATCATTTCTTTAGGTAGTGGTGCACACTAGACTATTTAATTTCACTTGATAGGTTATTAAGGAGTGGAACAATTCTTGACTCTCTTATGGGACCACTAATGGTGTTGTTTGTCTAGGACTATGTGCAGGGCATACACAGTATACATAATAGTTATTTTCTAAACCAACTGCCAGTCGCTTAGTCTCTTGGTTTGTCGTAATGCCAAAAAATTGTTATTAGATATCATTAAGGGCTGGAGATATAGTTCAATGGCACAGCACCTGCCTGGCAAGTGTAAGGTCACGAGTTTGATTTCTGGCACCAAAAGAAAAAAGAAGAAAAGAAATAGTGAAGTTTCTAAATGATGTCATTAAGAAACATTACAGAGGGCTGGGGATATGGCTCAGTAGCATAAGCACCTACCTGGCAAGTGCAAGGTCCTGAGTTCAATCCCCGGTATCAGAAAAAAAAAAAAAAAGAAAGAAAGAAAGAAAGAAACATTACAGAAACTGAGCAGGACTGGACAGAGTTCTACTGCTGTAGATATTACAGATTTCCAGTAAATCAAAGTGCATGTTAATGACAAGTAATTTGATCACTGTTCCTTCTTAGAGAGTATGCTATATATTTTTTTCCATACATCCACGACAGGACTACAGTCCTCACTCTGTAATTCCCAGATCCCAATAACACTGAAAACTCAAAAAGATTCCAATTATATTCCAAAACTCACTTGAGAGCAAACCATAGCCTGAACTGATACGAAGTTACTAATATAATTATTGCATAACTACATAACTTAGTGTGAATACTGAAGTATTTCATTGTAAATAAAAATTAAAGATTTGGTTCCCTACTGGTAATACGTGGTATTCATCCTACTTACCCTGTTATATTTCCATCACTTAAAACATTCTGAATTCTGAGATATGCCTGTCCCCAAGTTATTTGGGTATGAGGCTTTGGACTAAGGATGGCAAATTTGTCTATACATTATTCAATCCATGGAGTTGTTTTCCTAAAATTTAGCAAGATAATCAGTTCCCAAGGTCCGTTCATTTGAAATTCAAGATTATTGTTCACCCCATTAAGAAAGCATGACAAATATTAAGGTTCAGCTGAACCATGGATGGCCTTTACATTTCTTTGATGATATGCCTTGTTTGAAAGAAACAACTGTTCGATTTTCTGATGCATTTCTTCCCATCCTCCCATATTTCAGGCAACTCTTTCAGCAACCCTGTCTTCCCTCTCTAATGAACAAAAGATAGGGATAATACTTTATAAGTATTATAAGAATTAAGTATTATAAGAATTTATAACATTTGAAATTGAAATAAATATGAAGATCAGAAACAAGTTATATTAACTTGCAGTGCATAGTTAGTTATTTCTAATTATTGTCAAAAATTCTTGCTTTAGGGGGCCTCAACTGCAAAGACCATCATCACTCTGGTGTAGTAAACATGCAAGTCCTGTTCACAAGAGGAGCCACTTGAAGGAATATTCATTCTTTCTCTCTACCCTCAGGCCCACACAAGTTAGACATCCTTAATCTGAAAATGCAAAAGGCTCTGAAATCCAAAAATTTGTTACCACCAATTTGTTATGGGGAAAATAACCACCAACCTGTTAAATGTGAGATCATCCAAGTGCATGGTCTCACGACAGCAAGGAAGGAAGTCATGAACCAAAGGAGGAAGTCAGGAGAGTTTCATTGGAAGTAAGGAGAAGAAGACTAACTTCTTGATTTCCAGGATGGGTGTTCTCAGTGGGTAGCCACCAAGGCTGTTGTCAGGGGTAATTTATATAGTGTGAGTACAACATGGGTCAAACTACAATCCGCCTGTAGAATTCTAAGTATAGCCCTTTAGCTAACATTACTCCAGTAGAGAAACAAGTTGCATAGCAAAGGTATATGCAAAGAACAAAGCCATTATTGGAAAGGAATGGGTCCAAATATTCTGATCATCCACCTGCACATCTGATACCTATGTAAGCTTGCTAGACCAGGTGGTGCTAATTACAGTATCATCTCAATTTGCTGTTTATCTCTCAGGAGGTTTGCAGGCCTGGCTATTGGAGCCCCATCTCAAAGCCTGGCTCTCTTCAGGTTCACCCCAGCCACAATCTTTGTGTGTCTCTTCTTCTGTGCTGACTCTCTGGATGGCCTAATCCCTCTCTTCCTGTATATTAATTTCTATCTAACTTAGCTGTCTATAATAATGTAACATCACAAGTCGAAAATCCCATACAATAAAACTTTGTTTTCATGCACAAAATTACTAAAAAGATTATATAAAATTACCTTCAGGGTGTATATTTATGATATGTATGAAACATACATAAATTTTATATCTAGATTTGAGTCCTATCCCCAAGATACTTCATTATATATGAAAAATTACAAAAATCCAAAAAATCCTAAATCTGAAAAAATTTTGATCCCAAGTATTTAGAATAAATACATCAATTATATACATGTGTGTATATATGTATACATATTTTCTGTTCTTGTATTTAAATTTATATAAGTTCATGTTAATCTAAACAATTCAATTGTGCTTCCCAGTTACATAATATTCAAGTTACTACTATTTTTTGCTTTTTGTTATAATTGTTTTTACTTGCAATGATGAGGCATTTAAGAAACCAAGATTATTGCAAATACACTCAGAATTAATGGAAATGTTTCATAAGATATTTAAGAATAACACATGCTTCATGAAGAAACTCAGTGATGTTTCCAACTAATTCCTAACATAAGTTTGGGTTGTATTGTACATAGTTGAGTTTGCAAACAATTTCACAACCATATAAACAACAATGTGCTTGCTTTACAAATAAGGACTATTAGTTGTGATTGATAATATCTGGATTTTGCCAACTATATTAAGTAATGAATGCTCCCGGTGGACAAAATCAATAGCCTGTTCTGATTAACATCTTGGCTCCAGTTCAAAATTACCAGGGGACAAAGTTATAGTTTAACAGCTTGTAAACATGCTTACTTAACCAGTTTCATTAATACAAATTAGTTGAAGACAAATGTTTTTAATAGCAGTATTTAAAGGGATTATAGATCCTTTCATGGTGCTAACACATACCCAAATTCAACAGTTTTGACTATTGTCCCTCTCAGCTTCAGTGATCACGGGAGATGTGGTGACCTGAACATGGAGTCATAAGTGCTCTGCTGTAGGAGTGGAGAGATCACTGAAGTAATTGGTACAAACGAGGAGCTGGACAGGACCGTGAATATGGGGATGGGACAACAGCTGAGGATGACTGTCTTGCTGTAGGTTCAAGAACAAACAACATTCTAGATGCTCTCTCCTCAAAGGAATACACAGATCTCAGGAAGTGATTGTTATAGAGCCATTGACCCAGCAATTGCTTTTCAAATTCCTTATGGGTGTATTTTTACTGAAGTGGAGAAGCACTTCTGTCAGGTACCACTAAGAAAAATACTAGTAAAATATGAGATTTCCTTGATTCTCAAGATGGCAGCCCCATTCCTACCACACACTTGGACCACACATGTGTAATCAAGAATTCCAGACCATTTATCAAGCTGACAAATTCTAAACAAACATAATTTTTAGAGATTCTTTAACAGAGTTCTCAACTTGGGTGTATCTCTGAGAGGTGGGGGCAAGGCAGTCAGTGTTCTGTATGTGTGAGAATCAGCATTCTACGCAAAAGGGTATCCATGGATGCCCACCAACTCCTCAGAGGCCCCGTAATATCCCAGAGAAAGCAAAGGGTTGTCATCTTAGAGGAAATACCTACCCTAAACACCTAAACTACAAACATATATCTTTCTTTTTTTCTTAGATGCCTGTGCTGACTTTTACAATTCACCCTGAGCTCTCACTCTGGACAAGAAGTCCCTCTGGGAGTTGATCATCCTACCAATTGTTCATTCTATCAAAAGCAACTTCCAGAATTGTTACTTAAAGGGTAGCTGTTGAAATTGTCTTCTAAGATACCATTGCCAGGCCCAGTCTTGCTTCCTCTTTTGCAGAATTGCCTAGTACTTACTTCTCCATTTCAGAGGCAGCCTTTGGCCATGTATTTACAAGTGGATACATACACTTGCTATAGTGTGCAATCACATCAAGTGCTGTGCACCCTCCACCAGTCCCTAGGGGAAAACAGGTCACTCCTACCCCATCATCGAGGTGTTGTTATTACCGGTCACAATCAGCATGTAGTGATTAAGATTAACTGGTTGCTTTGACAAAACTCAACTACTACCAGGGACACAGAGTATCTCTGGCAAAAGTATAATAATAATAACACCAAAAGTTAAGCAAAAGAGAATTTTATCATATTATATAATCTCTATGTTGTAGCCAGAGTTTTTCTTTGATAAGAGTATCCAGAAATATCATGTCACAAAATGTAGTATTCATTTTGACACCAAATTTAGAAAAGAAAGATTTAACCTTGAAGTATTCTTTATGGACAGTCATCCTTGATGGTAGTAGGTGTTTTAAAAAGTATTTACATATCACAACTAGCCCACACGAAGACTCTTTTCTCCTTTTCTTTAAATTTGCCTTTCAAGCATCCAGTAATAGTTGATACTTAAACACATTCTGAGATTCAGCAGACATATTTTTCTCATTATGTTCCACATCCCATAATCACTTTCCCCTGTTCTGTTCAAATTCATAATTTCTTCTCCTACAGTCAAATCTGCCAGCCTTCCAGGAGAAAATTTGCTGCCACCTGCACGCTTGTCCTGAGCTGAGATTCACTTAAATATTTATGAACAGCTATTAAGTGTCTCGGCTTCACATTAGGCACTAGAGACAGTACCATAAATGAGGTAAAGATACTCGTTCATACTTTTAAAACTAAGCTAATGGGAATTAGATAAGCAATGAGAGATTTCAATACGACATGAAATGTCATCCTGTTAAAGTTGGAGATTTAAGTGTAACAAACAGGAGAAGCACAAACCATGGAGAGACTAGAGTAGACTTGTCAAAGGAGGAAACTTTTCGGTGGAGGAGGAATAAGCAAAGGAAACTTTTCAGAGGAGGAATAAGCAAAAAACTGGGAACATATTTCAAGCTGAAGGATGTCCCTGGAAATACAAAACAGGGATGATGATAAATCTGGAAAATTCTGTTCAGTTTGGTACAGGTGGACATTGCAGTTCATGAAAGAAGATGCGAAACATGAGGCTGGAACAGTAAGCAGGAACCAAATCAAAAAGATTCCCTAAAAGAGGGTAGGGGGTTTGGATCTTGTTCTAATGAGAAAGGAAACCTTTTCAAGAAACAGAAATGGTATTCAAGCATCATTTCTGTCAGTACCACATAGCTCAGCCCTTAATTATTTCTCTGATATTTTACGGGTTCTTTATCATCTAAGTAGAAAGAAGGAGCCACGTTAGATTGTAGGGTGCACTACTATACTCAAAGCATTCTACAGAGAAGTGGTGATTGATTGATTGATTGGTTGATATTGTATAGCTGTTTCTCTTTGCAAATATTTATAAATACATGTTAGTTAGATAAGTGTTTATAAAATCTTTGCAAAGAGAAAATTCTCATGAGGGGAATATTAGAAGCCAAAGAATAAGTGATTGCCTAAAGGAAGGGACAGAGCAAGGAAAGGCTGAGCTGGAGAGACACAAGCTTGGCATTCTTCATTATGTTCCTGGTCAGATCTGCATTCTTTGAAGTCTTCCACCTGAATTACCACCAAAGAAAACCCCTCAGCCTATCTTTAAATCCCAAATACCTGCCTGAATTCTCAGAAGACATTATATTTGTTGATTCTTCCAACTAAATCCAAAATTTTGGAATTTGTGGGACTAGCCATTTTTTATCCCACACTGGTAGTATTTGCAGCAAGAGGAAGTTGAATTCTAAATTGCTCAATGGGCTATTGTATTCTGCATTTTATAACTATACTCTAGGTGTTTCCATTGGTCCTTCATTGTCTTAATTAAGACATTTTTCTCTTACCAAAACATGTTCACGTTTCAGGCCCATGTTTTAATTGTGAACTGAAATACTATTGATTACTACAACAGAAATAGTTATATCAATAAACAAGGAGTCTCCTTACTGTTAAAAGGAGTTGCAGGGATAATAAACCACCATGAGATCTAGAGAAAAATGGACTGATGTCTTTGCAAATAGTAAAAACAAAGTTCCAGAATGATGAGAATTGGTATTATTATTTCTAACAGTGTTTTAATTTCATGTGTTTTTTTATATCTAATAACTTTGATTATAGTTTAACATTTTATGCAAGCTGCCCCTCCTAATAGCTTGAGAAGATGTCTGGATTCAGCACCTGCCTTTCCATCTTCTTATTTTGCCATTCCTCACAAGCACTCCATTTATGAACTGCTTACTCTACAATTGCTGGAACATTCTATGCACATACATACTTACACTCTTTACCTTTGGCAGTTTCCTACACCTTACTGCTAAATTCCTACCCATCCTTTGATAGTCAATTCAAAACCAACTCTTCATTTACTCTCCCAGGCAGAATTAATAACTCTCTTTGTGCTTATATTTCAAGTTGTGCATATTCTCGCTGCCCTGTGTTTACATTATATTGTTATGACAGTGTCAATCAAGGCTTCTTTAGTTTTTTGCCACAGCTTGAAGAGTATTTGCTCACAGTTCATCTTTTGAATCCCATTCTTTCCTTTAAAGTTCAGCCTTCTATTCCTTCAAGAATTATTTTTCAATAATTCCTTTTAACAGAGGTCTATCCTTGCAGTCTTTTCCTGAATATTTTGTCATTGCACTCTGATATTTGCAAAACAATCTGGGTAGAGGTTGTCTTTACCCATTATTCCTGATATCATACAGGTGGTATATATAGTGTTGGTTGCTACATCTGTGAAATTTTTTAATCACTGGAGACCATACTCCCTCCCCTACCACATGCCTGAATCACAGACAGAAATAAGTTGGTCTTGGAGCTTTCCTCACAGTGGTTGGGACCCAGGTATCCTCTAATATCCCACACTACCAGTCTCTCCTAGCATTTTCTATCCCAGCTATGACTCACATTTCCTAGCCTCACAAGCCCAAGGACAATACACAAGTGTCCTGCGGTTGTCTTGTGACTCTACCAGTTTATTGATAAACTTTTCTTTGAACTTGGTTCTGTATTGTTCAAAATAGATGGCTCTGTTTCAACAGCATGTGTTGGCCTCTTGGGGTTGTAGTGACATCTGCTCTAGCTCACTGCCTTGTGTTTCAGGGTGGGGGGCACATGTCATGAGCTGGCCTTCCTCTGCCATGAACACCTTACAGGCAGGTGAGTCTCAGTCATACTTTATTTTTAATAAGGTGCAGTCTACCTCAATAAACATTCTGTGGTCTGAGTGAATGAGTGCGTGTGTTCATGGTGCCACCCAGTGTCTGTGACACTCACCAGTACCAGATGAAGGTCTCAGTCTGCTCCTGTGTAAGGTGAAGATGCTCAGTAGCAACTAGGTAGTCTGAAGGTGGTGCTAAGAAATGTGAAGACCCTTCCTTATGAAATATCAGGCGCTAGCATTGCCTTCCCATGTAAATGTGGCGATGTTCTACACAGCTATGGCCAGAGAGAAAGACACAACCAATCTCTGTACATCATCTTTAACTATGACTTTTACCTTCTCTACTCCAGATTGAGCATGTTGCAATCTGTTTATCTAGAGAATAAATATTCAAATGGAATGACAATTACCCTTTAAAAACACACCCTTATTTCAAAAGATAGTATTGGATGGCACTTAAAAAAGAATCACAGGTGGTTAAATTTAGGGGGTTGAACAAATTGAGTCTAAGATTATATTTTGGCACTGGGCCTAAGACATTTTTATATCATGGTAAATTGAATTTGAATTCACTTTAAATTCTTCGCTCTCTGTATTTTTTTCTTCTGAGGCAGACAACCAACCACTAATATTTATTCTTTCGCACTGCAGCTAAACATGTTATGTACATACTACTGAATTCTCTGTAAGTTTATTATTATACATTCATCTATATGGTGAAACATAACTCTCATCTAATAAAATTCAGATAAAATTTCACCCTAAGAATAATATAAAGAAATAATTGTACCATACATCTTTTTCCTGTCAGTAAAATGTCCTTGTGTTTAGTCCGTTTGGAAGCTGTAAATCTTATTTTCCTGTATTCTTCGTTTTTTGAGGCTCTACTCCATACTTCCCAGTTAACTTTTAAAGATAATAATACAAGTAAAGTGAAAGGCGTTTTACTATGTACTTTGCTGAAGCTGTAGGCAGCACCATAGGAATCAGCGGGCGAGGGCACTGCTGAAGTCTGAGAGGGAAGGGATTCAGAAAGCCGGGGGACAAGGGGCTGCACTGGTACCTCTGCTGGAAAGCAGAGGGAGACCCAGACAGAGCCTAAGTTCTGCCTTGCATGTGCACAGGTGACTCAGTTCCCACATTTCCTTTGGGGAAAAAAATGAATTTCAGCCATTTCCGCTACGTCTCGTACAGTTACCCCAAGGAGCAACAGCCATCCCTCTCAGCCGCTCACCCAGTCAGACTGCCCGTTCCGATTCTGTGCAGGACGCAAACCGGACAGAGAAACCCCCGCCGTCACAGCGCTCACTTGAGTTATCTGTGGGGCTATTTACGTCTCATCACAGGGTCTAGGTAGAAGTGGGAAATACATTTTAACAAACTAATACCTTTAGAGCAATAAGTACTCTTTAAAAATACTCCATGTCAGAGGCTCGGGAAAAGCTCCGAGACGGGTCGGGGGAGGAGTACTTAGCACATACGGCTGAAGAGTGTTCTGGCAGAAAGTGCCCCTGAAGCCAAACTGAGGTTGCGGAGAAGGAGCCCCAGCGCGAGAAAACAAGTGCGAGAAAGCAAGTGCCGAGGACCTCGGGGAAGAACGAAGAACAAACTGCAAGTCCTGACGGCCAAGAAGGCTGCTGTGGGTGGACGCGGGAACAGGGCCAGCACGACGCTGTAGCGGGAAGCGAGATGCTCAAGGCCTTGTGACCGGGAAAGGTTCTCTGTTACTGTTTCCGTTTTTCACTGTCCGCAGAAGGCTCACATTAACCCGCTTGGTCGCGTTGCTCTTGTTCCCTCTACTTTCTCCGCTGCTGCCAGCCTCACACAGCGGCTCAGTGCTCTCCGACAGGACCTGAGGAGGCTGCAACACCTGCAGAGAGATCTCGCCCGCGGCGCCCTTTGAAATTAAATATATTCACTGCTAGGACCCCTCACATTCCCTGTTCGAGAGAGATCTGGCGCCAGCTTGGGACAGACACTATACAAACCTCTGGCAAAATGGGAGTGAAGCGAGCAAGCATGAAAGCTGCAATAATAATATCCATTTGCAGTAAGGAGTTTTCCATCCTAAAACTATGCACAGTGTTAATTAGAAAGAAGGGAACAAGAGATAATGCATATGAATATTTTCAGAGTCGGTGCAGTTAATTCCTCAGTGCCCAGAGGTGAAAGTCACAGTCCTCCTCAAGTCTATGCTCACTACAGACACCAGGCACAAGTTCAGGACACCATCCACACTTCTGGCCACCTGGTACGAATTCAACAGTCCAACTCCCCGCCCATGTTTAATAATTGTTGGGAAAAAATTCACTGGAAACACTTTGTGATTATAGTTCTTTTGCAAAAAATAAATGTTGGAAGAGACACACAGGGTGAAGTCTGACAGGGTTTCACTCATGAAATTTCCATCATCCTTAGGATACATTTACTTCTCAGCATATTGACATGTGACAGTAGCCAGAGATTGTCACCAGAGCCAGGGCTACTCCCCTGAGCCTACCGTCCAGAGTGTTTAATGGCATTTCATGAAGTAGGCAGGATTGATTGAGTCACCGGCCAGGAAGTTAAATTCCATCTCCAGCCACTGCCTCCCTTCCCTTCCCCAGAGATGGAGTTGATCTCACTTGGTTGATCTTTCTTCTACCACCAGACCCCTCCTGAGCTGCCTCATTAGTTTTACTTACCTAAGGACTCACCATTAATAGTAAAGACACTTCTGTTACTCTGAAAAGTCCAAAGTTACAGGCTACCTCCAAAAATCAGGGACAAAAGCCAGTCACATTCTTTACTATATGTTAGAACTCATCAAATCCGACTTGTAAGGCCAGGGATATAGCTCAGTGGCACAGCGCCTGCCTGGAAGGTGCGAGGTTATGAGTTCAATTCCCAGTACCAAAAAAAACCAAAACAGACTTGTCACCAATGGCCTGTTCTGTATACAGCTCTTGACCACAATTCCAGTTGCTTGAGTCAGAAGCAAGCAGGGAACGTTGCCTGGATTTCTTGGCACGCAACAGCTGGGGAATTCAGCATCATTATAAAAATATTACAGATTCCTGTCAGCCAGCTGCGACCCCACACAGCATTTCCATGTTTCTTTCCTGTCTGACAAGCGTCACAGTCCCACCCATCCCCGAGACCAAGTGAACCTGAATATCTGCCTTCGCTAGGCAATGTTGCCCTGAGAAAGTAACATCAATATTGTGGAAATGATGCGAGAAAGGCAAGCCTAGCTTGTCCTTTTGTCCAGCTGAGAGTGGTCATAAATAGAACTTCAATGTCCTTAACATTTAGAACCAGAAGCTGCTGTCAACTCTTCAAAATTTTCTTTGTCTGCTAGCAACAAAAGGAAAAAAAAATACTAAAAAAAGAGAAAAGGCCTAGGTGACTCAGTGAGAAGATTATGGAAAGAATGTCGTGTCTTACTCTCTGAGGGGCTGGAAGACGTGTGACTGTATTGAGTGGTTTTCCAGATGACCTTGACCAGTGCATAGAAACAGGCCTCTTCACTTCCTGACCTAGGCACCGGCTGAGAAACATGGTGTCAGGAGGACTGTGCCTCTCCTTGAGGGGCTGCGGTGTATCTTTCCGTGATTGCTGGGCCTGCGCTGACCTGAGGACCAGGCAGGCGATGATGGCCACCTGACAGCTAACTTCAGACAGAAAACCGTGAAATTGAATTGCTGAATGTTCCCAAACATTGTGTAGACTCGCTGTCCAGAAAACTGAATTTTCTTCTAACAAGATTACATTGTCTTGGAGCCTTACTTTAATGTTCTTTCCTATCATTCCAAGTGAAGGGTTATTTTTTTTAAATCTCAGTTTCAGAAGAAATTTGACACCATCTTAGTAGTTTTTGGTGGGGTGTTTTAAAAGGGTACCAAGGATTTATTTAATGAATATGATAAGACACATAGACATTGAAATGATTTTCATGAAAGACTATTTTATGTTCATAGATTCTCCTAAAAGCAAGGCACCGGGTGCTATTCCCAACCACATGGGAAAACACCAAGTTCAGCTGGGAACAGGACAGGGAAAATACAGTTTAGAGCCTACCTTATAGTTTCTCCAGCAGGAAGGGGTAAGACAGGATCAGCAGGTTTATGGCTGGCTAATTCCAAACACCACAGCAAGCTCTAGGGCATGGGGCCCGTCCCCAATCAGTACCAGACCCTGCCTGGAGCGGGGTACAACTCAGCAAGAGACCAGATGTCAAAGCATCGAACAGAAACTACAAAATGTCACTTTTACACAAAGTTGGGAAGAGGTCAAGTCCTTATGAACTTTAACATCAAGATTTTTTAAATTTTAGCTTTGTATAAACAACTCATACAATAGTATAAAGCTATAGAATTAACCTAAGCACTTCAATGTCTTAAGGTGGGGGAAGCAAATGTTACCTTATAGAGCAAATTTTATGTCACATCAGAATCTTCAAGGGGCAGGGACCTGGAAAACTTGGACCAAGTTTTAACTCAGAATCTTAACTCAGAATTTCTTTTGCTAGGCATCAGTATTTTATCCAGTACTACAGCTGAAGGCAGTGAGAAGCTACCCTGGAGAATGAATGTTCTGTAATAGTAGTTCTTAGAGTGTGCACCCTAGACCACCCACTAGGAATCTGTTTCAAAACATAAAGTTTTGGGGCTCCACAGCAGTCCAGACACTCAGAAGTTCTGAGAATGGGTCCAGCAGTGTGTGTTGTAACTGGCCCTCCAGAGCATGCTAAGCTACACTACATCTTCAACACTTTGCTCCACAACCCAGTTTCTCAAATTGTGTGCACAATTAGTTACTAGGCTCCACATAAAGTACAAGCTATGCAACCATACGTGAGGCTCCATGCCTCTAACCCCAGCTACTCAAGAAACTGAGGCAGGAGGATCATGAGTTCAAGGCTATTACTGGGCAACCTAGCAAGACCTTTCCTCAAAATAAAAAATATGAAGGTCCGGTAATGTTGAGCGGAAAAGACGGGACGTAACTCAACAGTCTGAGCAGGTTATTGCTAAACCTAAGAGGAACCTGTCTGTGCAAACAAAACAGAGAAGTGTCTCTTACAGGATAAGAGGCTTTCTATAGTGTTTGGGGGCAGGCTTTTGAGGAGGAGGTCAGAGAAGTGGAAGGCTTGTGGCTTGCTGATGCGTCCTATGTCCTCTGTCACCTACTGATATATCTTCAGGGGACTGCTCGTGACCTGCTGATGTGTCCTCTGTGACACATTGATATGTCCTCTGCAACCTTCGTTTTTCTAAGTCAATGGGTGGGGTCATTCAAACTGGAGGCCTCCCTTTCTGAGCTCTACCAGTGGTGGAGTGCCTGCTGAGCATGCACGAGCCCCTGGGTTCAATCCCCAGCACAACAAAAAGAATTTTTAAAAAAGGATACCCCTTAAATTTGAATTTTGAAGTTCAAGGCTCATATAATATTTTGGACATACCTGTACTTAACAAAATACTTTGTCATCTAAAATGCTCATTTAACTTATTTCTTTTCTTCTCTTTTTTCAAAATCCAGCAATGTTCATCATCTGAGGAATCTTGGAAAAAAGCAGATTTTAGTTTAGTGGGTCTGAAGTGGGACCCAAGATTCTGCATTTCTAACAAGTTCACCCATCTTCTTAACCTTGTTCTTCTTTTAACCACACTTAAGCAAAAATCTCCATTGGGTATCTGTGAATAGTCTCAGCATCCTATAACAGAGGATGGTGAATAAATAGAATTTAGTCACCTTAAATTCTACAATATAGATGGGTTGGTGTGTTTAATGACATTACTTGATCATATCTACTTCCTGTTTTGCCCAAGGACCTGATTTGTTTTCTGGATTTGATATTATTTAGATTCTATTTAAATGCAACTCTTTGAATTTGCAAATCCAAATTCTGAAGCCACAAGAAAAGGTATCTCTGCAGGAATATTGAGACTGTTTCCAAAAGCAAAGGAAGTGAACAAGACAGATAATTGCAAACCTATCATAATATTCTCATGCTCCTCTGTATAAAGCTCAAATCTAGATGATGCACTTTTATTTTAGAAAGCAATTCAAATTTCTATATTGAGACATTCTTTTCTACTCAGTTAAATGAAGCAACTGCAATTTCTCTTCTGTTTAGGAACAATCTGGTGCTTCCATCTCCAAAGCTGCTATTTACAGATCAACAGCTTTGTTCAGAGCCCCTGTTCTTTGGTCAAGTGTGAAATTACAATAAGTAGAGAACAGAGTGGTACCCACAGATAATAAGATTTTGTAAAGGCCAAAAAGGAGTAAACAAGGACATGAGATGAAATAAACAGTGTGTAAAAGTATATAATAAGTATATAATAAAAGTATACATGAATTTTCTTAATATAAAATGAATTTGATTTATGTCATAGCAAACATTTTAATACTTTTTAATATTGTAGATGTTTATTTCCTCATTAGTTCAAGTTTCATCTACTTGTAAAATATGAAGTATTTCTATAATTTACTACTTCCTCTCTCTCTCTGTCTCTCTCTCCCTCTCCCTCTCCCTCTGTGTGTGTGTGTGTGTGTGTGTTGGGGATTGAACCCAGGGACTCCCAGATTCTAAGCCCAGAGTCCACCACTGAGCTACACGCCCAGCCCTTTGGTTTTGCCTTTGTCTTTCTTTCCTTTCTGAATTGAAGTAAATGCAGCCTATGAGGTGATTTTATATAACTCAGCACCGCATTATCAAAGAGGCTTAGGGACTTGCACCTATCCCTCTGCATGGCAGCTGTGGGTCAGATTCATTAGAGGAGTGAATGGTTTTAGAAGGTTTTTATGATTATTTTGGCCATGGTAAATTTTTTTCTATTGTTATTTCCAAGACCCATAAGCATCCAGTGTTTTGAGGGGAAGGGTTCTGGAGGAGAAGGATTAGGTTAGAATGAATCATAGAACTCCCAATTCTACTGAATTTACAGAGTACTCAGTTCACTTTGGTTTATCTTAGAAATTAGAAGCTAAATAAAGACAACATGAAGTTTTATGATAAAGGTTTATTCTTTCTTAAAATCCCCCCTTTTGCTTTTTGTTCTCTGGTTTTGTTCTTGTTTTTGTGTCTATGTCTGTGTTACTGAAGACTGAGCCCAGGGCCTCACACTGAGCTATAACTCCAACAATTTTACTCTTTATCTTAAGCCAAGTTCTTGCTAAGTTGTCCAGGATGACCTAGATGTTGTGTTCCCCTGTCTCGACCTCCCATGTAGCTAGAATTACAGGTATGCACTGCCATACCTGGCTACTCTCTCCTTGTTTTGTTTTTCCAAGTACACAATTTTTAATTAAAAAATAAGGATGATATCTATTTATCGTGTACTTTAAAACCTTTTGGAACATATTCACTTTGTAGACTAGCTCAGTGGAGACTATTGATGTAGCATTAACTTATATAGTTACCATATTTTTGGCGAAAACACTTTAAATGTGCTCTCTTAGCAAAGTGCATTTTTATGGATTCTTCTCACTATATTATACAGTAGGTCTCTTGGACTTTTTCCTCCTGATTAGAACTTTGTACTCTGACCAACATCCCCTCCCAGAATGATTTATTCTAACTTGTACAATGGATATAGTAGTGCTTGTGAACCAAAAACCACAGGGTCCCTTTGCTACATCCGCTCATAGAGCCTGACTGGCCACCTTCTCTGAGGCCTTATTTTAAAAATTAGTTTTTACCTGGTGGACATGTGTGTTTCATAGTAAGATATGCCCATTTTATTTTTAATTCATTTTGATTAGTGCATGTTTGTGATACACAATGAGTACATTCATCCTGGGGCATTGGTCCTGTTCCTATCACACCGAACCCTCTCAGTGTCTCCGCCCCTTCCTCTGCTCTCCATCTCCAGATGCCCTCCCTGTCTGAAAAAAGGTCCCCTCCCTCCATGCTGTTAGCTAATGGCTAGATGTTCTGTTTGGTTCTTTCAATCATTTATTGTTTAGAGTTCTCTTAGAAGTGAAGCAATGTGACATTAAATCTTTTGTGTCTGATTTAAGTTAGCATCATGGTTTCAGAATTTATCTGCATTCCAACAAACAACTCATTTTCCCTTCTTCATTGGCCAGGTAGTCCTCTGTATGAACACACTACCACATTCTCTGTTCTTTCATAATAGGCCAATCTTTTTAAAAAGAATTTTAAAAACCTACCACTTCGGAAAAAAAATAAAGCAATAAAATAATTACTACATTTATTAACTATTCATAGGGATCGAATATAAAACTAAGATAGTGTTTAATACTAAGCAAGGGACACAAAGTCACAAATAAGTTTGAGCTGCTGTAAAATTGCTGTGTTGATCTTTATAAAATAAGTGAAAATTTAAAATTACATAAGTATGACTAAAAAGGACTTGCTGGGATTATGATTTCATTGACTCTGTAGCAGTTTGAGAAATGAAGTGTTGACTGGATTTTCTTTATCCATTTGTCTGTTGTTGGGCATGCAGCCCACTTCTAAGACTTAACTACTACACATGGTGCTTCTATAAACCTGGGTATTCCTGTATCCCTGTAACATGATGCCTTTAATTCTTTCAGGTAGATAGTTAGAAGGGGAGTATCTGGGCCCAATGTAATTTCTATTATAAATTTCTTGAGGAATTTCCATACTGATTTCCATAGAGATTGTACTAGTTTACAACAGTGTAGAAGGGTTTCTTTTTCCAATATCCTTGCCAGCATTTATTATTTTTTGAGTTCTTGATGACAGCGCTTGTTTCTGGCATAACATGGAGTCTCAGTGTTATTTTGATTTGCATTTCTCTAATGGCCAAAGATGCTGATTATTTTTTCATGTACCCATTGGCCATTTGCCCTTCTTCTTCTAAGTGTTTGTTTATTACAATTGCCAACTTCTTGTATTTGTAGTCGTTTTTTCTTTAATTCTTTAAATATTCTAGATAGTCATCCTCTGTCTGGGGAGTAGCTGGCAAAAAATATTTCCCCATTCTGTGGGTTGTCTCTTCATTCTGTTGGTTTTTTCCTTTCTGATGAAGCTTTTTTAATTTAATATAAAATCTCATTTTTTGATTCTTGGTGTTATTCCTTGTACAATTGAGATTCTGTTCAGGAAGTCTTTGTCTATGCACTTGTCTTTAAGTGTTTTACCTGTTTGATTTTCCTGCAGATTAAGAGTTTCTATTTTAATATCTAAATCTTGGTTCCATTTTTATTTTATTTTAATAAAGAGTGAGAAATAAGGGTCTAGATTCAATTTAATGCATGTGGATAGCCAATTTTCCCAGCACCATTTATTAACGAAGCCATCTTCTCTTTAGGGTATGGAAGATCAGACAGCAGAATGTGCCTGAGGTGCTTTCTGCATCCTCTGTTCTGGTCTATTGACCCACATGCTTGTTTTGTGCCAGTAGCGCGCTGTTTGTCACTGTAGCTTTGTACTATAACTTGAAATCTGAGATTATGATGCTCCCTGCTTTGCTATTTCTGTCCGGTATTGTTTTCGCTATTCTGGATCTCTTCTGATTTTGTATGCATTTTAGGATTGTGTTCGCTAGCTCTGTGAAGACTGCTATTGGTATATTGATAGGGGTGGCGTTAAATCTATATATCAGTTTTGGAAATATGGTCATTTTGGCAATGTTAATTCTCCTTATGCAGGAATGGAGATTGTCTATTTACCAATATGCCCTTCCATCTCCTTTTTCAGGGTAGCTATAGTTTTCTTTATAGAAGTCTTTTATTTCCTTGGTTAGGCTAAGTCGTAAATAATATTTTTGATGTTATGGTAAGTGGTATTTTTTCCTGATTTCTTTCTCGATTGGTTCCTTGTTGGTGTACAGGAGCACTATGATTTTTGCGTATCGATTTTGTATACTGCTGCTTTGCTCAACTTGTTTATTAGTCCTGGGAGTCTTTTGGTGGAATTTTTTTACATCTTCTGTGTAAAGAATCATATCATCTGTGAATAAGGAATTTGGCTTCTTCCATATATATATGTATATATGTATGTATGTTTCTCCTGTCTACTTGCTTTGGTTAAGTTATGAGTACTTCACTGGACAGGAGTGGTGAGGGGGGCAGCTTGTCTTTTTTAATTTTAGAATGCTTTCTGTTTCCTCCCCCCACTTATTATGATGTTGGTAGTGGGTTTGTCATAAATGGTTTTTATCAGATTTAGATAAGGTCCTTATATATCTATTTGAGTCAGAATTTTATCACGAATGAATGTTGGATTTTCTCAGTTTTGCTGCACCTATTGAGATGATCATGTGATTTTTTTCCTCACTTCCTCTTATATGAGATAGTATACTTGATTTGCATATATTGAACCATCCTTGCATCCCTGGGATGAAACCAACTTGATCATGATGTGTGATCTTTTTAATGATTTGTTGCATTCTGTTTGCCAGTATCTTACTAAGGACTTTTGAGAAATGAAGTGTTGACTGGATTTTCTTTGTCCATTTGTCTGATTTCATATGCATTTATCTGTTCAGTAAGGAGATAACTAATAGTTTTTTCTTTTCTGTTTTTCTTTTTCGGCCTTGGTCCAGTTTTGGTATCAGGGTAATGTTACCCTCCAGGAAATAGTTTGGCAATATTCCTTACCTTTCAATTTCATTGAAGAATTCAAGGGGAATTGGCATTGGATCTTCCTTAAATTTCTGGTAGAATTTTGCAGTGAATCATTTGGATCCCACACATTTCTTTATCGGTAAAGTGCCTATTATTGATCTATTGAGACCTTCTATATCCTCTTTTTGATTTAAAAGGAATAAAAATATAACAAAATAACAACAACATAGACAAAAACAAAACAAAGCAAACAATAAAAATGTACAGTGTTTCAAAACAAAATGATAGGGATTAAAAGTGGTTCTTATATTACATATTGTTATCTTCAACAAAGCTGCTCAGATTATAAGATGTAAGAATGCAAGATTGATCAAACCACTAAAGAGTATATATATATATATATATAGATATATCTATATATATATATATATATATTTTTTTTTTTTTTTTTTTTTTTTTTTTTTTTTTTTTTTTTTTTTTGGCAGTACTGGGGATCAAACTCAGGACCCTGCGCCTGCTAGGCAGGCGCTTATTCCACTGAGCTATATCCCCAGCCCCTAAACCACTAAAGAGAATAAAGAATAATAATAATAAAAACATTAGAAATGAGACAGAGCTTCACCAGGCAAAATGGTAGGAATTCACCAATGATTGTTACATTTTATATAGTTGTCTTCAAATTAGTTGTTCAGATTATCAGATATAAACATGCAGAGTTGGTCCAAACAAATTTAAGCATCAACCATTCCTTTCAATAAACCATTAGACATCAGCAGTACAGTTATTCCAGCTATCCGTGTATATTTTCCCCTTTCCTCTTTCTTTTTCTCCATTCCCTCACCCCAGCATTTATATCTTCTTGGTCCCATTTTGCTAGATACATTTATATGTATCTAGGAATTCTCCATTTCTTCTAGGTTTTCCAATTTATTGGAATAAAAATTTTCAAAGTTGCTTCTTATAATTCTCTGAATTTTGGTAGAGTCAGTTAAGAATTTACCTCCCTCATTCCTAATTGTATTACTCTTGGTTTTTTCTTTCCTTTTTTTGGTAAGTTTGACTAAGGGTTTATCAATCATATTTATCGTTTCAAAGAACCAACTATGGTGCAGATATCGCTCAACAGCACAAGCACCTGCCTGGCAAGCGCAAGGTCCTGAGTTTGATTCCCAGTACACACACACACACAAAAGAAAAAAAAAAAAAAAGGAAAGAAAGAAAATAATATTTGCAAAGAACCAACTATGGTTCTTTGATGCTTTGGGGTTTTCTAGACAATTTCATTAATTTCCATTCTAAGCTGTACAATTTCTTTCATTCTATTAATTTCAGATTTCAATGGATTTTGTTTTTTAAGACCTTGAGATGCATCATTATTTGTGTGCTCTCAGTTCTTTTAGTACATGCCTTTTACAGCTGTAAACTTTTCTCTTACAAATATTCTCATTGTGTTGTAGAGATTTTGGCACACTGTACTCCCAATGTCATTTAATCTAGGCAAGTTTTATTTCTCCCATAATATATTTTATAATTCATTGACTATTAGATTATGTAGTGCTTAATCTCCATGTATGTGTGTGTAATTTCAATGTTTTTGTTTTTTGTTTTATTTTGTTTTGTTGTTTTTCTGTGGATTTCTAGCTTCATTCCACTATGATCTAATAGTGTGTAATGGATTATTTCTGTCCTTTTGTATGTACTTTAAAAATTTCTTCAGATATGGTCTGTTTGGGGGGAAAAAAAATCCCATGTGCTGCTGAGAAGAATATGTGTTTAGCTGTTGCTATCTGCTAAGTCCTTTTGTTCAATGGTGTGATTTAATTATATTTATTTGCTAATGTTTTCGGCTGGTTGCCTTATCTAATTTTAAAAGGGGAGAGTTGAAGTCCCTCAACATGATTCCACTGGTGTCTAGTTGTCCTTCTGTGTCCAGGAGCGTTTGTTTTATGAAGCTGGTTGTGCCAACATTTAGTGAACAGTGACTTACAGTTGTCATCTCTCCCCTTTGAATTGCTCTCCATCAGTGTGTAGCGGCCATCCTGACCTCTTCTGATCAGGGTTGGCTTGAACTCTGAAAATAAGTAGCTACTCCTGCTTAATGTTTTTGTATCAATTTGCACAGAGCGTTGTTTTCCGCCCTTTCAGCTTTAGGCTAAGAGCCTCCTGTGGGAGGAGGTGGACCTCCTGTGGTCAGGATATGGTTTCACTTGGTTTCTTGATCCGATCGGCCAGTGTGTATTTTTTGATTAGGGATTTAAGAGCCACCGTCATTGAAAATTATTAGCATAAGATAGTCGCTGACTCCTATCGCAGCATTATCTTCACAGAGCAGACTCCTTTGGTGCTTCCTTTTGTGTAACTACTCTCCCAGTCTCCATGTACGTTGTGCTTTGGGCTCTGTGTTACCCGTGCTCTCCCCGTCTCCGTGTAGGGTCCCTGGAGTATTTTCCACAGAACTGTTCAACAGTCATGTGTTTCTTTAGAATTTATCATTAAAAGTTTTTTACTTTTCTGTCAATTGTCAGTTGTGGTTGACAGTTGTTTTCTTTTAGGGCTTGAAAAACTGTGCTCTAAGTTTTCCTGGCTTTAAAGTTTGTGCTGAGAAAACCACTGTCATTATGATGGGCTTGTCTTTCTCAGTCAGTAACTTGGTTTTTTCTAACAGCTTTTAATATTTTCTCCTTTTGTTGAATTTCTGAAATTTTTGTACTAACGTGTCACAGAGGTTCTTTTCTGGATGTGGTCATTTGGGCTTCTATGTTATCACTGTACTTTTATGCACTCTAAACATACTGTCATTTCCTCCCATCTCAGGACAAGAACAAGAGACTTCAAAATATAAGCATAAATACTTACAAGCCAAACTATGCCTTATATCCTAGAATTACTATGTAAAAGAAGTAACACTTTGTGCCCAAAAATATCATGACATACCTTTAAAAAGTTTTGTACAGTGTAACAGTTAGTGCATGCAATAAAGTAATACCTTTAAAAATGTAATAAAAACCTGTGAACTCACCACACAACCAGAGATCTAAAATATTGGCTGTGCTTCTTCCCTCCTCTGACAGCTGTCCAGGGAGGTGAATTCTGTGTTTCTAAAAGTTTTTAACACCTATGTATACATCCTTAAAGCACATACTGCTTAGATATGTGACTTAGCCTTCTGTGAATTTCTTTTCTTCTCAACATTATAAGTCAAAGTTTCATCTATTTTTGCATGTCACTGAACTTTATTTATTTTGCCTTGTTACATAATATTCCCTCATATAGACATACCACAATTTATTATTTAGCAATGAACATTTATTTGTGTTATTTCCAGTTTCTTGCTGTTATCTCCTAGTGCTGGTGTTTGAAAGTCACACTTACATAGCCAAAGTTGATTTCCTGGAGTGTGCTCCCTACACAAGGATTTCAAATTGTCTTCTAAGTGGCTATACTTTATCAGCGATGTGCCCCACTGCCCTTTAAGAACTCTATGGAGTCACCAGTGTTGTGTCACTGAACTAATATGAAACATTTGTTTCTGAATTATTTTCAACATTTCAGGAGGGACTTCTGGAAGGACTATAACACAGGCATTTTATCTTCTGGGTTCCTTTGCTTAATTTCAGTTTAGTTTGCTTAAATCTGCTTTCTCTAACCATGCTTTATGCCCTTAGTTAATTCCTTTTATAAGAAATGTGCCTCCCTGGAAGCCAAGCTCAGCCCAGCCCTCTTCCTGAGAGGGAAATGAACCTTTGTCTGTGCCAAGCACTCTGTAGGGGTTATCCTATTTAACCTGTACAGCGTCACTATGCATAGGTATTTCATCACTACGCTATAGTTGAAAAACCACAATATTAAAAAAACAAATACTTTCATAGTTAAAAGTGATAGAGTGACGTTTGAACGTGCCTACTAGCTCCAAAAGCCTGACACATTAGCCTCTTTCTTCCACCGCTATTCCCTTTAACAGAAACCGTTTGGAGACAGATGCCCCCATTCAACAAAGTAATCATAGTAACATAAAGGCTCCCATGGCAAGTCATAAAGACCACTCGGCTCCCCTAAAATATGCACGTATAATCAGCCCTGACTTTGGAATTCTAAATTTGCCATTACAAACTAGCTTAGGGGTCATTTCATTTACACATTTTGATACTTAATTACACATCCATGTGAGGCTTTCTATGTGCCTGGCAGTATCTTGAGCACTATTTGAGCACCGGAACACACACACACACACTCACTCACTCATGCACACACACATGCTGCATATGTACACATAAAATAAAGGATATGTTGTCTGCTCCAAAGGAACTTCAGATCTTATGGCTCCCAGAGGGCAAAAGGAGAAAATATTTCATTCAACAAATTTAAGTGCCTATTATATAGTTCAGAGAGAAGCCCTGAGCATAGTAACTAGAGATGTAAACGATGAGATGGACGCAAGAAATGCTGGGGAATGCAAGCGAAAGGATTAGGTAACCAAGTAGATATGGCTGGGACAGAAACAGACAGTGTGGTCCGGGGAACTCCCGCTTTCAGGACAGTATGCCAGAAAGGCGGTGAGCGGAGGAGGGACAGGTTCAGGCAGCCTCACTGAATGTGAGTAGGCCAATGTGAAAATCACTCGAAGCTAAAACCACTGTGGAAGATGGTCACAGAAGTGGGTAACTATCAGCAGAGAAGCGGCCTCGGTGAATCTTATGTGTCAGTGACTGGATCAGGAGGCCAGATATGTGGCTAAATATTATCTCTGGATGAGCGTGTGAGCCTGTTTCTGGGTGAGATTAGCATTTAAATCAGTGGACTCAATAAAGTCCACATTGCCCTCCCAATGTGAATGACAGTCCCCAGTGCACTGCCGGCTGGCAGAGAACAAAAGGCAGAGGAGGAAGGCATTAACTCTCCTTTGCTGCCTCCGTGCTTGAGCATGCATGTCTCATCTGGTCTTCTGTGTCCACGCAGGGATGTGCACCATGGGTTTTCCTGGTCCTCCGGCCTTTAAGTTCATGCTGCACTATGCCACCACCTCATAGATGGCAGATCATGGGATTTCCTAACCTCCATTATCACGTGAGGCACTTCTTCATTTTATGCACAAATGTTCCTTGACCCATGACAAGTTTACATCCTGATAAAGCCATTGTAAATTGAAAATGTCACAAGGAAAAGTGCCTTTAATCCACCTAGTTAGCTGAACATACTAGTTTAGCAACACGGCACACCATGACACCATGGCATATGGGTTCTTTCCCCTCTGTGATCATGTGGCCCCTGGGAGCTTCAGCACACTAGCCTGCCCAGCACTTAAGAAAATATTCCACATGAAAGTACAGTATGTGTGTGTCTTCCTACTTTCATACTTTAAGATTGTGCAGTAAAGTTCCTGTGACGTACATCAACCTATCAATAATAGACTGCCGCAGAATTTTGGAAAATTTGGCACCCTCTCCTTATATAGCATATGTACATATTTCAAATGACTTTTTAATTAGTTATTGATACTTTGATTAAATAATAAAGTAAGTTTTGAGTTCTTGGCCTTTTGCAAAGTAATGATTGAAAGCTAATGTTTTAGAAAACTCTGTAATGTTTACCCTCAATATTGCTAGAGGGTAAATTGCTACACTGTATATGGTTCACCTGGGAAAATCTTTAAAAATGATGATGATGTAGGTACCTTACTTTTCTCTTGCTCAGTGTCAACATTTAACTAAATCTTTTATTACTTAGTTTAAAAAATGGCTCTTCATGTTCCTACAGGAGTCACCCAAACTGAATATTCCACTTGACTACCGAAATGTAGTTAATGTCAGGTATAGGAATCCTAATTGCAGATGTACTAACTCCGAGGCCCAACAGGACTTTGCAAAAGAGCCTTTTGGCAGATGTTAGAGATGTGTGTGACCAAAGAGTCAGACTTGGCAAGCATATGTAGAGAAGAACTCTTCAGCAAGCATTTGAAGTTAGGCAGAGAAATGGTGGGTAGTTTGCATAACATCTCATTCAGAACATTAAAATTAAGATTTGAGTCAAATTTTCAGTTGGTTCTTACTTTGCCTATAGTTGGGGTTCTTAACGTGCAGTGTCCCTAAAGGACACAATTATAACACATGTTTAGAACCTGACATAGGCAAGGCAAATGACTTTATTTTTAAGACAAACAATTCAACTGTAAACACAAACCCATAAACTAATAAATGTAAATTCCTAAGCAGAGTTTTCTAAAACAAAACTGGATAGATACAGTATTAATAAAAGCTTTACAACATATCATCTGTAGTCAGAGAGCTACAGACTGAAACAAAAGACCCTGTTCATAATAGCAAACAAAACTATTATTATTATTCAATAAGTTTTGGAATTGAGGCATGAACAGCTGTCTTTCACATTTACATTTCATTTCACTATAAGAATAAATCTTTTTTTATCAAAAAAAAGAAAGTATTCCACAGCATATTGCCAGCCCAAGTAAAATTCAAAGTTAAAAGTACAATTTCTACTATCATTTTTGCTCTATCATAAAGTATAAAAATCCTTAAGTCAAATCATCGGAAATCAGGAACTCAGTGTGTGTGTGTGTGTGTGTGTGTGTGTGTGTGTGTCCATTAGTCTGTTTTTCTGGAGAACAGTAATACAGAAACTAATACTTTATTACCAAAATGAATGACCATTGCCCTAACTTTTAATAATTCCAACATGCCCCATGCACTTTCATACTTCCTAGACAATGTGCAGTGAACTCTCACATAGTCACGTGTTTCCCCTTATTTCCTTCTAGAATGTCACAAAATTAGTGCTGATGTTCAAATGGCATATTTCCATTTCACTCAGGCTCTGAGATCTCAATCTGTGAATCAAACTGTTAATCACTTGAGGAGAGGTTCTATCCTAAATGTGTCAAGCTGACAATTTAAAGAAGACTATATTCTTCTTAAGACTGCTGTATTTTCTTCTTTTAGGAGTATCTGATAGCAGAACTGAATTTTTGAATAGAAGAATGATGTTGGCTGGTAGGAGTCATGGCAAAAGTTCATCATTCCCCCAGAAAATCGCCTTTTTTTGGTGCTATGGATTGACTTGAGCGCTAAACACATTATCACTGAGCTACATCTACAGCCTCCAGAAAATTAATTTTCATTAATTAATTATTTCCTTCGACTTAAAATCTATTTTGGTTCTGCTTATCAAAAGTGAGCTTATACTGATGACCACAATCTATATTTATGTGGCTATACATAACATTATCTTCCACAACCAACATTTAGCAACATCACCTTTAAAACACTGGCACTAAGCAAATCTTTATTTAGCAACTTCAATGCCTTGGCAGTACAGCACTAAATCAAACAAATATGTACCTGCCTTCATGGAATTTATAGTCTGGTAAAGAAGAGTCATTTAACAAGTAGTTGCCATTGGGATGAAAATTATTACACATTAGAAGCACAGAATGTTGTGGGGACCTGCAAGTAGAGAATGTAACCTGCAGAGAAGCTTGTCAGTTGCAAAAAGATTTTTACTGGATCCTCCTGAAGAGGAAACCATCTCATTTCACATTTAAGAAGTCAGATCTACTGAACTTGCTTCACTTGTCCCTATGCTTAGCAATGTCCAAGACTAGAATCAAGCCTTCAGTTTCTATGCCCAAGCTGTCCCCGCCAAACACAACAGAACGGTAAAAACAAATCAGACGAAACTAATACTGGATATGTACAAAAAGGAAGTTTAGTCATCAGCCTACCCAAATTATGCCTTAGAAATTGTTCCTAAAATCTGCTGTCTTTAGTCACCCTTCAGGACACACATTATGTAAGGAATTTGCCACGCCCTTTGTTTCTGTGAGAACTGGAATCAAATCCTGCAACCTTGCACCTGTTAAGCGGAAGAAGGAGCCTGCAGCTCAGGTGCTTCGTACTTGGAGCCTCTGGGTGGAGTTGCCCTGGGAAAGCACTGAGACAAATCAGCTCCTGTAGGAAGATTTTTGTGGAGTGCCCCACAGATTAATCAAGTCCTCTGTGGAGCTGGACCTGTAGCACCCAGACAAAAAATGCATTGAAAAGGAGCCCACACAGAATTCACAAAATTTATGCAAGTCAACCATCCTCTGGGAAGGGTGACATTACTACCCACTTTTTGAGTCCAGGGAGTACAATATGGAAAGATAAGGAAACAGGAACTTCACAGTAGAGAAACCTTGACAGACACAACCTCAGCCAGATAACCAAAGCTAACATCAGTAGTGAAAAGTCATGGTGATAGTATTGCTCTTTATAAGAGCTGATGAGAATGGCCTTCTTCTCCAAAACCCATCACAAAGTAGTCCTGAGAAAAACGTCTGACAAATGGCAAGAAGGGGTATTCTGCAAAATACCTAACAGGCATTAAAGTTATTGCAGTCATCAAAAACAAGGAAAGATTGAGAAATTACCACAGCCAAGTTAGAGACAAGGGAGACCTGATGACAAATGTAGGGCAGTGTCCTGTCTCAGAGAAGGGAGGGCCATTGAGTGAAAACTAAGGAAATCTGAATTCGCTATGCACTTTTAGCTGGTAGTACCATATAAACATTGCTTCAGGAATTGTAGCAAACGTACCATATTTGTATAGGTGTTTATCACAGGAAGAGCTGAGTCCAGGATGCAGGGAGATGTTATACTATGATAGAAAGTTTCTAACAAATCTAAGACTGTTCTAAAAAGCAATGTTTATTTTTAAAATAACATTAACAGGCAAAAGAAACGGCAGAAGAGTTGAGCTGACACTATATCAAAAGGCATATAACCAAATAAGCACATAAGATACCCAGCTCTTTGTTCACTGGTGAAATGCAAATTAAAACCACAAGTAGATATTATTACACAGGAGCTAGTAGCAACGTAGTTCTAACAATACCAAGTACTGCTGAGATTGCAGAGATCAGATTCTCGTACACAGCATGTGGAATACAAAATGGTGCAGTCTCCCTGGACACTTGGCAGTTTCCTACTGGGGCTGAATAAATAAGATGTGGCATATTCATTACAGTAAAATACTTTTTGCCTATAAAAAGTAATAAACCTGATACTCGTAACTTAGATGAATCTCAAAAGCCTGCTGTTGAAGTTTTTGAAAAAATCAAGAATTCAAAAGTTGGGTAGTTTATTACTCCACTTATGTGATGTTTCTAACAGGCAAAACGAATCATGGAGATCAGATCAGTGACTGCTGGTGGACAACACTGGGACAGGGCGATGACTGTAAAGCAAATGGTCCCTGGGTGCAGCAGGGCTGTTCTGTGTTCTACTTGTGGCCGTGGTTATATGAATATACACATCTTAAAACTCGTAAAGGTGTTCACTAAAGCAAACAAACTCGTCTTACCATGTTTCATGTAAAATAAATAAATACTCTAACAAATAGCTCATCTCTATAAAAATCTGATTTTAGAAAATGCCACTTCTGAACTCAGGAAGGGGCACAGGGGCCTCACCTGTGGGTCCGATATGGTGGCACTGCTCTTCTGAAAGAGGTGGGTGGACACTTCAAGACTCAGTGACACCACAAGCGATTTTTCCTTGTGTTGATGTTTGAGTCAGTGAAGTGCCTAAAAGAAATTTTCTAGCTTTCCAATGTAAAGTAAAAATTGTGTAACCTTATGTGAGTATCGTGTTCATAAATTTATAAATTAGAGGCTCTAAAAGGATGGTAATCAATCCCTCAAAGGAGTTTAATCCAGGCATTTTATCATTTGATGAAAACCTTACATCCTTTGAGCTTCTGTGAGAAAACATCCCATCTGTCTTTTAGAGATGTCTGTCCTGAATTTTGAATACGATCTTCCCAGTGTGTGTGTATGTCTGCTTACCTCAGTTCAATACTGGTGCTGAATGTGTGTTGCTGACTGTGGATTAAGTGGAAGCATTATGCAGAATAAGTAAAAGAGGAATGTACATGAGTATAGCAACTCTGCCCTAGGAACGTGCATTATAGTATGAGGCAAACATGCCTACCCATGTTATTTGAATTAGGAGCTGCCTCAGCATCAAGACTAACTACAGACTCAGAGGTCTGGACAGAAATTAAAACTTTAACTCTCTATTGCAAAGGTTTTTGTTTTAGTAAACTGTAATTATCTGCCAAAAAATTTTGTCCTTAGGATACACAATATTCACAAGGTTTCAATGAAGCAAAATGAAGGTGGGCCCAGCCAGGACTCCTTGGGAGGTGATGCCCTGGCCTCGGCAGTAAGAACAGAAACGATGGCACTGCAGGGAATCAGGTTGGCACGTGCACCTCCGAGGAGATCATAGCCCGTCAAGAACAGGAAGGACCAGGTCAACAAGATATGAGCACAAATAAACAATCTTATGCTACACCTCAAGCTTCTAAAAGAAGAGTGAGTCAAACCCAAAGCTCAAATAAGGCAGGAAATTATAAATACCAGAGCAAAAATTAACACAATGGAGACGAAGACAACAATGCAAAGAATTAATGAACAAAAGAGTTGGTTCTTTGAAAGAATAAATAAAATTGATGAACCCCTAGCCAACCTTATCAAAAAAAAGAAAGAAAAACCTCAAATTCATGCAATAAGGAATGAAAAGGGTGAAACCATTACAGATCCTGTAGAAATTCAAAAATCATCAGTACCTACCTTGAAAATCTTTACTCACATTAGATGGAAAACACAGAGGAAATGGACAGATTCCTAGATACGTATCAATTACCAAAGCTGAATGAAGACAATATAAAAATCCTGAATAACTCAATCTCAGCCAGTGAAATTGAAAATGTAATTTAAAAAAATCTTACCAACAAAGAAAAGCCCAGGTCCTGATGGATTCACAGCTGAATTATACAAGAATTTTAGAGAAGATTTAATGCCAATTCTCAAGTGCTTTAACGAAATTCAAAGAGAAGGAATTCTCCCTAACTCATTCCTGCATGCAAGTATTATCCCCATACCAAAACCAGAGAAAGACCCAACCAAAAAAAGAACTACAGGTGAGTCTCCCTAATGAATATAGGCGCAAAAATTCTCAATAAAATACTAGCAAACAGAATATAGCAAATCATCAGGAAGATTATACACCATGACAAAGTGGGATTCAGCCCAGGAATGCAGGGGGATCATTCCATATACACAAATCAATTAATGTAATACATCATATCAACAGAGCCAAGACAAAAATCACATGATCATCTCAAGAGATGGAGAAAAAGTTTTTGATAAAGTCCAACACTTATTCATGATAAAAAAAAAAAAAAACCCTACGGAAGGTTGGAATAAGTGGTCTTTACCTCACTCTGATTTTTTAAAAATGCCATCTATGACAAACCAACAGCCAACAGCATACTAAATGGACAAAAACTGAAAGATTTCACTTTAAAATCAGGAACAAGACAAGAATGTCCACTGTTATCATTCCTATTCAATATAGTTCTGGAAGCATTAGCCAGAGCAATTAGACAAGATAGATAGATAAATAAAAGGAATAAGGATAGGAAAGGAAGAAGTTAAACTACCACTATTCACAGAAGACATGATACTCCACATAGAAGACCCCAAAAACTCCACCAAAAGGCTTATAGATTTAATAACCAAATTCAGTACTGTAGCTGGTTACAAAGTCAACACCCAAAAATCAATAGCATTCCTGTACACAAACAACAAACACACTAAGAGAGAAATTAATGAAACCACATCTTTCATAATAGCATCTAAAAAACTGAAATACATAGAAATCAATCCAATAGAGGAAGTAAATGATCTATAGAGTGAAAATTACAGTACTCTGAAGAAAGAGATCAAAGAGAATTTTAGAAAATGGGAGGATATTCCTTGCTCATGGATAGGAAGAATCAACATTGTGAAAATGGCCATACTCCCAAAATTATTGCACAGATTCAAAGCACTCCCAATTAAAATACCATTAGTATGCCTTACAGATTTGGGAAAAATATTCCTAAAATTCATCTGGAGCCAGAAGAGGCCCAGAATAACAAAAGCAATCCTGGGTAACAAAGGAAAGGCAGGAGGCATCACAATCCCTGACTGAAATTATACTACAAGGCTACTGTTATAAAATCAGCATGGTACTAGTAAAATAAAACAGACCTGAAGATTAGTGGAACAGATTATAAGATGCAGACACAACTACAAACACATTCAGTGACCTTATCTTTGAAAAAGGGACCAAACATGCCCCCTGGACGAAAGATAGCCTCTTTAATAACTAGTGCTGGAAAAACTGGCTTTCCACATGCCAAAGTCTAAAGCTAAACACATGTCTATCACCATGTACTAAACTAAAGTCAAAATGGATCATAGTTGTAAATGTTAAAACAGCAACACTAAATCTACTGGAAGAGGCAGTAGGTAAAAATCTTGAAGACATAGGGGTAGGCAAAGAGTTCATGAGTAAAAACCAAACTGTGCAGGAAATACTTCAAAGAATCAACAACTGGGATCTCATTTTATTGAAGTTTTTATACATCAAAAGAAATCACAAACAGGGTAAAAAAGAAAACCCACAAATGGGGAAAAATTTTAGCCAACTACCCCTCAAAGGATTTCTATCTGGAACATATAAAGAATTTTTAAAAAAACAGGACCCCAAAATTCAAAAACCCAATCCAAACATGGGCATCTGAGATGAATGCACACTTCTTATTTGAAAAAATACTTATGGTGAGTAAATATATGAAAAAAATGTTCAACACCATTGATCATTCAAGAAATGCAAATTAAAACAATGCTGGGATTCCATCTCACCCCAGAAAGAATGGCTATCATTAAGAAATCAACCAATAACAAATGCTGGAGAGGCTGTGGGGAGAAAGGAACCCTACTTCACCGTTGGTGTAGGGTTGGTGAGTGTAGATTGGTAAAACCACTGTGGAAATCAGTTTGGAGATTCCTCACAAAACTAGGATTAGAATTCCCACTTAACCCAGCTATTCCCCCTCTGGGTATTTTCCCAGAAAATTTAAAAACATCATACTACAATGATATATGTGCACCCATGTTCATAGCACCACAGTTTCTCATAGCTAAATCTTGGACACAACCCAAATGCCCATCAACTGAAGAATGGATGAAAAAGTTGTGGTATTTTTATACGATGAAGTATTACTCAGTTATAAAAAAAAAAATAAACTCGAGGCTTTTTTTTTTTATTTTAGAAACATAAAGGTACAAAAACATATTGACAAACAGACACCCATTATCATAGAAAATAGTACAATCACAACTAATCTATAGACAAGGTGATATGGTCTCAACAGTAGTTGTTGCTTTATCCATTGATATCTTCGAATTGTAGATGTATGGACCCATATACAGACATGCAAATTTAGTCAGACA